>VXBT01003077.1:135000-202889 GCA_013400235.1 Oriolus oriolus
ACCTCAGCTGGCCAGTGCTGTCTGAAGGGTAGATGTGACTTTTCTATTGAGTACATGAGTACATGGACCTGCCACTTTGCCTTCTCTACAGCTAAGGTACGGATCCACCAGCAACCACGTCACACTTTGAGGATGAAGCTCCATGAAGGGACACATCCTAGGCCCCAAGATGCTTTAAATGCTTCTTGCTCATGCCCTCTGTACATGGAAACATATCCATAACTAAAATCTTTGCTGTTCTGTAGCATGCTGTCTCTCTTCCTTTCTCTCTTGATTCTGGAACAGACAAGACTCCTTGTTGATTTGTTCTTTTCACCTAGATGAGCTCAGCGATGGTAACAGCAGAAGATGCTGTTACGGACTCCAATCTGAACTCAATTCCAAAATTACAGCTGGTTCCCAAGAAGAGGAAGCTAGAAGTTTACCAGCTTTCTAGGATATCCTTCTATGCAGTTGTTTCAGAAATCTCTCCTTACCAATACTGATTCTTTGCTCAACAAGACATGTGTATTCATCTCCAGTTATCCATATCTCTGATGTCAGTGAATAACCATTCAATAACCACCCAGTCTCTTCTGAAATAAGACCTTGAACTAAATGGGGTACATTTGATTTAATATCAGAGAGCCACTCGCTGTGCTATCAAAGGGGAACAGGCAGTCTAAATTTGGAGTAAATAGACTGCAGCCCATAAAACTTCCAGGTGCGAAGACCTAAGCTACTCTTTCTGCTTCTAGGTTTTAATTTTTACCACTATGAGTGAGAAATACTGGTAATCATGTAATGAGTCCATATTTTTTGTGTGTCTTTTTGTGCTGCTGCTTTTCTCAATGAAGTAATTTAAACTTCAGGTGCCCCCTTTGTTGCAGTCTGAGGTATTTGGTTACATTTCTGTGGCTTTATTTCTCTTCTGGAAGGGGCAAACATAATAAAAAATACATGAAAATGTATGAACAAGGTGTGGGGGAAGTCGTACCTAAATATACAGTATGTAATATATTTATTTCTATATAGGCAGATTTCTCAGGGCCTGTAACAGCTTGGTTGCTTGCAAAAGGAAACAGTCGAAGGCTTACTTTATTCATGCTTTCTTTTCCTGTCTGAGCCAGCCCAGATAGCCATGAAAAGACAAGCTAATTTGTTTGAGAATCACTGGGAATGTGCTAATGTGCTGAAGATTAATCAGGAGACAGAACTAAGCAACTCTTATGAAAAATTCTGAATAAGAAAAAGCTACAAGGAAAGACAATAATTACACAGTGCTTCTGCTACTTACTTTTATCTTGTGGTCTATTTTGGAATGAAGATCTTTCCACTACTCCACAACTGAGAAAACAAGAGCACTAAGTCTTGGTTAACGAGACTAATCAGGGGAAGACGTCCTGTGAACTTGACAGAAGTTTTTCATTGTCTGTGAAAATTTGTGTTGGCTGTGCAGGCAGAACTTCAAGTTCAGCATATTTATTTTGAGAAGGACTACAGAAAATGAAAGGAAATGGGAACGACATGAGTAAAGAGAGCAGAACTTGACCCATTCAGGAAAAGGAATTCTTCAAACTGACTTGGAAGTACCAAAGATGTCTTGTGCTGATGAGAATTTAGATTTCATCTTTAGAAGTTTTATGAAAAGTTGCCTAAGAAAGTAATGGGACCCCTGATTTTCCTTTATCCTGCATAGTTGTAAAAGCCAATATGAGAAACAAACTGGGAATTAAATGACTACCCAGTCAGCATATACTTGGTTTGAAGAGTAATAAGCTCGACATTCCCTACTCCAAGTCAGTGAAACTGCACATCTGATTTAGTGAATAAGAGCTTTGCCTGGGAATAAAAATGGCAGGGTCTTGATGATGAGATACAAAATCTTTTGTAGAGTTAAAGGAGAAGCTTGCCCCTTATTTATGGATATATAAATCTTATCTGAAGCCAGTGCACAAATCCCAGAGCTACAAAGGAGACATCAAGATGATACTTTATGTTCTGCACTTAAATTTTAAAAATATTTTAAAAGGGTTCTCTTTTTTTTTAACTACCCCACAAATAATATTCAGCCTGGCTTTTTCTTGTATTAATATTTTCATTATACACAGGAATTTTTTGGGGTGTGTGTAGAAATACTGCTTTTGGTTATGAGTGTTAATTAGCTTTTTTCCTGAAGAAACAAACCTGCAGTCATGCTGTCTTGATGGCCCTCCCCAGTAACTTTTCAAACCAAGAACTCATTCTGACCAACTCCAGTGGCAGATAGAGCAGTCCACAATATAGAATTCCCACAGCCTTAGGAAAACATGTGGCCAGAGGCAAGAGAGAGGGAGAGAGCAAGCCTCTGTCAGTGCCCCAGTAGAGATCAGAGCTGCAGCATAATCTCACCACAGGGACAAGTGCTCTTGGACTCCTTTCAGAGACTCCACACAGAAGCACATTCCTGCAAGACAGACCCCCACACAGAGGCAGACTTTATCAGCTGCCCTGGTAAAGGAACTGCTTGTTCCACCCCCGTGGTTCTGGCAGCAGTAACGCAAAAGGACTTACACACCCAAAGAACTGTAGTTGCACAAAACAGGCGAGGAGGTGGAGGGATCAAACCACTTTCGACTGGAAGTGACACAAGGCTGGAGTGGATTCCACTGCACTGGTGGTGAGCCCATTTCCACTATGAGGCACTTTTGCACTGCCATGGATGTCATGGGGCTGAAAAAATGAAAAAAGAATAGTCCAACAGGAAAATTCAGTGTGAGCTTTCCGGCTTTCCTGGCTATATTCGAGCAGAGGCTACACAATAACATTTATGCCCACAACCTTGGTGGAAAGCAGAATCTCATAAGGACTGCTGCAGAACTGCTTTAGTCCAAGGTAGTTCAGCCCAGATTCATTTTAAGTATGCACTGCACTGCGTGAAGTTGTGATGTAGAAACAAATGGGTTCCTTTTCCCCAGCAGTCACAGACTTTAGTTTTGAGACTGGCTCCAGCCAAACTGACTCCGAATCTCCAGCAGAGCTTTGCTGAAATCAGCAGAGCACTGCATAGGAGATGGCAGTTCAGCTTGGTCTGTGAGACTGGGGCTGAAACTCATGTAAAGGAAGACAGAAAAATAGTGACTCTTAAAACATGTTATTAAGTCTAAGCATTTACTGGATAATAAATTATTTGCTAAAACTCCAAGACAAACTGGAGCCTTATCATGATTTTACTGTTAATTCAATCATTCTGGAGTTCTTGATGTTAAGTTAATTAATTGTTGTTGGCATAATTATAAAATATCTTCAGTTTTATAATGGGTATAAAGTTCTGAAATATAAATTGAAGACACTTCACATTTTTAATAGTTGTTCCTTAACCTTTAAGGCATTTAGTTTTGTGTGGTCAATAAAGCCAATATGAGCCTTTTTCCATTACACGGAGGACATTATCTGAAATATTATTTATCAGGCAACCGAACAGGAAGGACTTTGTCTACTCACTTTTCCCTATTTGTCCCTCTGTACTGCATCCATACATACCTATATCCGTGGCAGATCATCCTGTTCTGACACTCAGCAGATATTCCAAGTATGGTCCCCATTTATTCCATTTTGCCCTGGGCAGGCAGTGGCAGCCAGTGCATCACCCCAGTGCCTCTTTCCCAAACTGTTCCAATGATGCCTTACAGGAAAGGAGTTGGGTTGGCTTCCAGGAGATTATCAAGTCTTGGCAACAGCTTAGTAGTGTTTAGACAGCCTGAATCTTATCTCTGGCAGTGCTTTCTAGGAGATGACACTTTATTCTTGCTGTGGTTGCACCAGTCCTTGAAGGATATCCTCAAAAGCCAATCATTATGGATGGGCCACCGCTGTTGTCTACACCTTGCAATGGCCACACTGGGGTTCAGAGGCATTATTCCCACTCTCCTTCCACAATAATGTCATGGTAAATATGTCCTCATGTGCAGATCATTCTCCCTAACCAACTCAGAGCATTGTCAGCTTCCAGCTTTATTGGAAGGCACCCCACAATCCTTTGGGGTTCCCTCCTTGTTTCTGGAAATCTTGCCGCTGTAAGGCCACGCATCTCTGAAGGAATCCCTTATCAAGGAGGATGGGAAGCTGAAAGATTTCTAAAAACCATGAAATCATATTGGGTTCTGAGAAACCTGGAGGTTGGAGTAGAACATGGGTTAATGGGACCACAAGCTCAAACAAATAACGACTTTTTCACAGTAAAAGAGAAGTGATGACAACGAGCAAGTCTGGGGGTTGGGTTTTCTGCACCTCCTGTTCTCATCAGTCAGCAGAACATCAGATATAAGTCATTCTCAGTGTATTTCTCACCACTTTGTGCCTTCCAGACAATAAATCACATCTTTGGGATCCTTTCCCGAAACAGACGCAGTTCTGGGGATACATTCTCCCAGTGTGACCCCTGAGAGCTACATTCAGAGCTCGACTTCTCCCTCAAGGGTTCCCAAATCCATAAGCTTGCTGCTTAATTGAAAAGTAATGGAGATATCCATGCTTAGCATTTCCCCCAAGACTGTTGACTGCTACAGTCAGGCTTTTTCCTAGACATGTAAAGAATGTTTAAAAGTGCTCCTGTCTCTTGGGTGTTGCCATGCAGCTTTGTTTACTGGCTGTCCAGGAAATAACTCTGTCAGTCAGAGGTGATTGCAGAATCTAAAGACATAGCTGGTACTTAAGTTGACTATAAAAAAACCTATTTATCCATTCTCCCTTCAGACCAGCAGAAAAAGATTTAAGCTTAACATACGAGCTGAAAAAATATCACATTTTATACAATCATGCAAAAGAGAGCAATTAACACAGCTCATTACTAGTTTTTGACAGGGCTTAGTATGTCAGCAGCCAAATCAGTGTGAGGATTATCACATTTTGGAGTAGAAGATGCCAAAACCAGTGCACTACAACGTAACACCAAAAAAAAAAAAAAATTAGGTCCCTAGGGGAAGCTGCAAGATTAAACCAAAATTAATTACATGATAGGTCCTAGAAGCATCACCTCCATAGCTTAAGTTCAGCAAGACATCTTTGTGCTTCTCTGTGCCCCTTACCTCGAACTTTCTGTTTCTTTCAACACTTAAAATAAATTATGAAGAGAGATCATCTTTTTACTGAAAAGCAAAAAGCAGTGGGAGATGGACATTTCTGTTCCCATTTTCCCCAACCATGGTAGGACTTGGGCCCACTTTTGGGTAAATATGTTTGTCACATCACCTGTCCAAGAAAATCAGCAGCAGTAGCACTATTTTAATAAAAATGTTGCCTCCATACACTGAAATTTACTACAATTTGATTTTAAGTAGATTGCCTTCTCAGGACTGATGCTGTTTCCTTTCACTGACTTGTCAGGAAATAGTCCATGAGAAAATAAAGTAATGAAAAAAAGAAAAATGTGTAGACTTCCACCACATCATTTTTCCCCACCAGCTGCAGAATATTTTCAAGATCACAATTAGTAATAAATTATCTGAGGCATGTTCCTTTCATCCATGCAAACTCTGTCTTTACCCATCAACAGTAACAAAGTCACAAGATTTCATTAGCCAAAAATATCATTGCATTGGTGAGTCAATGTGGTAAACTCTGCTCTTTATTGAAAGGGTGAGACTGGCTTTTCTGAGTGTGGATAGGGAAACACTGTATTCTCTGCATGCTTAAGGATGATTAAAAGTGGATAAAAAATGCTATCAAACCAATTTTATCACTGCAGAAATGGATATCACACGGATGAATCAGTAAATCTCAGAAGATACATAGGGAGATGATGCAGAGAAAACCATGAGCTGCAAAACAGTTGGGATTGTTCAGCCTGAGGAGTCTAAACTGGATGTGGGACCTAACAGTCATAAATACATTAATATTCTTCTGCAAGCAGGAAAGGAAAAGTTTGTTTTCCATATTCACAGTAGATAAGTCAAGAGAGAATATCCATAAACTGTGGGGAGAGGAAAAAAAGTTTAGACATGAAAAACCTTTCTAACAAGAAGGATGATGAAGGTCTCCAAGCTGTAGAAGGACCACCTGGATAGGCTGTGAAGCTTCCAGAAAGGGACACCTTTAAACTCTAACGGAACCAAAATCCATTGGGAGCGACAGAAGGATCGCTGGGCCTGCTTGGGCAGAGGAATGCACAAGACAGCTTCCAATTGTCCCTCCAGACCTGTTTTTCTACAGTTTTTGAGGTCAATTCAGGAATGAGTCAAGGGCAAAAATCAAGGCAGCAAGGTGGGGAAAACCTCTGACCTTTTTTAGTGACGGAACCTGCAGGTGCATCTGTGTGCCACTACTATTCCTGTTTGGTGTGGAGGAATGACACTAGGAATTAAGTCCAGTAAGGCCTGACAGCATTAATACTTGGTTAAAGTTGAGAGAACAAGCCATTCAAAATTGGATGCCAAATGCTCCCCCTAGTTTATTTCAAATATTCTATTGGAAGCTGTATAGATGCTTAACCAAAAAAAAGTTTTGCTCACAACCTATGAAGAAAAAGATAAGTTGGGAACGGGTACACACCAGGATGATTGGATATACCCTGGGACACAGACAGCTACATGGAACACCGTTTCTGGGTGACATGCAGCTATTGATGGCTTTTTTCTTTCAGGCACCACACAAGCACTTGCTCAGGTGTACACACATTTTCTGGGTTGTAGATAGCTCAGTGAAAGGACTGTCTCTAACTGTCTCCAGCCTTGCATTTGTACAGCACCTAGACCTACACTGCCAATATATAATTATCTTTTCCATGATAATCCATTATAGAAATGAGAAATACCAAACAGTGTGGAAGCAAATATTTAAAGGATACCTATTGACTGCCAGAAGCAGTAATTTGATAGTACACACGATTAACGCTCTGTGCATTTAATTACATTTAATAGTCAACTTTTCATGAGGAAAATCACTGGTAAAAGAAGTTTGGAGACCTGTATAAAGCCCCTTTTTAGAGCTGAGAAAAGTCAGGCAACAAAAAATATCTTCTCTACAGGAAATGTTTATTAAAACCTCCTTGAGGAGATGGAAGGGCCCATTTTATGAAGCTTCCAGTTCAAGGCTCAGAAGAGAAGCAAATTTTTAAAATGCTAAGTAGGCAGAGTTTTCCATTTGACTGTTTGGTTCAAGAAAGTTCAGAGGTTGCTCTTGGGACACACCAGGCTGAGGCTTTCATGGAAATCATGATAAATGTGTTTTCCAATGTACTGACCTGGATGTTAGCATATTTTTTTGCTGAACATTATGGGGTACTTCGCCTACTACATAATTGATTTTCCAGTAAAGCTTGGACTCCTTTCTGATTCCAATAGAAATCTGCAAACCATTTTCTTTATTACCACCATCCAGCACCAGGGGAGGGTGTGGGCTGGGGGTGAGGCAGGAGGGAGCAGATAATGAAAACCCAGCAGCATTGCAGAGTACCAGTTTAGCAGCTCCAACAATAACCTGTTGAATTCTTTGTGTATGTGTGCACACACTCATATATTCACTTAAACAAGGACCTCTGCAAAGCCCTAAAGGTCTTTGAAAGCACAATAATATTTAAGCAACTTGATGTGCCCCCAGCACTTTTTTCAGGTAGTCTTTGAATGAAGCCTGGCAAAAACTCGCAGCTGGTAGTTTTTTTGGTGTGTTCTATGTATGATAGCTTTACCCCTTCATCCTTTAAGCTTCAGCACAAATACTTTTTTTTCAATATTCAGAACCCCTCTGCACAAATCCATTTTTTTATTCCTCACTTGTTTTTCTCTAGATTGAACCCAAACTATCCTAAGAGCAAGGAAAAAAACCAAAATAAAAATCAAAGAACCTTGGTAAATATACTTGCTTTTGGTGTATACGTAAGACGTAATTTGAAAAGAGATCTCAGAGCACACAGTAGAGGAAGTTAGTGTGTAGATAGAAAACTACCATAGGGGTACCTGGCAACAAATCAAGGCACCTTCTCAATTAAATTAACCTACTTAGCTCTCAGGCTGCCCCACCACTGCTAACTGATGCTCTTTTCCAGAATAGTCCAGATTAAAACTGTCCCCTAACACAAATGCAAAAGTCCCAAATAATTTTGACCCCTGTCCCCCCTGTAATAATTCACTTTGCAATCATGCTCTTCTTCCGAGAGATCACAATGTAGATGGAGAAAAAACAAGCTCATCACCAGCAATAATGTGCGGAGAAGACAGGAAGAATACACCAAGTGCATCAGTGTCTCTCTGGGTTTGCCAGAGCCCCGTTCCTTAAAAGGTTCATCATATTCCAGCAGCGATGGCTTTGACTGCTTTAATTCAGCAGTATGTGTCCAGGGGCTAAGGCCACCTTGTCATTGATACACTTGACTGGCAGGCATGGATCTTCCCTGTCAAAATACCCAAGTGTTTAAGTAATGACTAGTGCCACTTGAGTGGAAAAAACTAGGCGAGCTGTCAATACAATGGGTGTCAGAAGCACATTGTTACTCATCCTAATCACAGTAATTGTACACAGGGACAGGCAGGGAAGAAAAGGAAATGAATGCCTATCTGCTGGCAACAATGCAACTTCATTTAACCTTAACAGACCAGGCATTGATATCATTTCTTCCTGGCACTCTCTGCGATCCTGATGTCAAAACAGCTTCTCATTTGCAATGTATGACAATTTCCTCACATCTGAAAAGACACTGCTGCAAGTCAATAGACTATAAATTGCACTTGGAAATGGGATCATCTTAACTAAAGCCTGCCTGCTTTCCCCAGGAGGCCCAGGCCTGCTCCCCCCTCCTTTTAATAATTTGTATGTTTAGGTGTTTGGTCAATTTACTCTACACTTGTAATGTCTTATAGCCAAGACCATCAATCAGATTCGGTGTGACAAAAATATCCTGCTGCGATATTACAGGTTATTAAAGGGATGATGGGAGAAGGCTGCATGCATTTACTGGGCCGCTTTTTTCTCATCTCAGGAAACCTGCCACAGACCTAAACTGGTGATTCATCTTCTCTTCACTATCAACAGGTAGCAGCCGAGAGTGGACTTTGATGAGCTGCTTTCACTACTCTTTCCTCCATACCCTCTGTCCTCCTCTAGCTGCCTCCCAGCCCTACATCCAGTCTACATCCAATTTTCCCCACTGCTGGGAGAATGCATGGCCGTGAGGAATGCTGCTGTGAAGGTTCACAGCTTCCAAAAAGGCCAAAGTAGTTCCAGTGTCCACTGAAGGGCTTTCAGCAAGGGGCCCATCACGGTCTGGAGCAATGTATTTGTTCAAGGAGCCAAATGCACCTTGCAAACATTTTGCATAAGGGTCTAAAACAAATGTTGATGAAATGCTACCATTCAGATAGTCTTCAAAAGGCTTTTAAAGAAAAAAACAAGCTAGATTATATACAATATTCTTATTTTTATTAAAATATAGAGTAGTTATACTTATTATGCCTCCGAGTATTTTCTCTGAGCTTTATAGCCTAGGGCAAAGCAGGGAGGAGCAGAAGGGCAATATCCCACTGCCTGATTTCCCAGGCTACTGACTGCCTGCACACAGGGTGTCTATTTATGACACGGCACATCACCACCAGAGCCACATGTCAATCCCAAAATTGGAAAAGAAAGGGACAAAACAAAGTCATAAGCACACAGAACAATGTGAGGCCTGCACAGTAACCCTGGGATTTCTATAAGTGACAGCCTGGGTCAGCGAGGGTCTGAAAAGATGCCAGCATACAGACACCAAAGAGGGATGTAGGGTCTCTCTTCCCGTGTTTAGTTCAGTAGCAGAGAGTGTCACCCTGACTGCTTGTGATATTCCAGCAGCCTTAACGTTTTAAGCCAAGGGTCTTATTCCAATAGTGTAACATTTCCTGCTTTCCTTTGGAACAGAGATGATACCACAGGGCTCAGTACCTAGGAAACACACGAGATAATTCTGTTCTCAAGAGGCAGGTGCCCACTAATAACCACCACACAATGAAAGGGATGTAAGAAAATGATGAAGCGTATTTTACATTATTTTACATAATTTCACCATGTTTCATCTGTTCAGTCCCAGATGGTTGTTTTGATACACTCTTCACTCACATTCCTCTACACTGTCCTTTTAAGAAATGACCTTGAGGACGACATTTTCTACCCTCCTGCCCTCCAGTCCTGTGTGTAGGTTCAAAACCTGTTAGTCAGCCTGCCCTGAAATGCAGTTTCCCACTAATAAAAGGCAAGGAAATTTTTCTCCTGGACAGTGCAGAGCTGGGAGGTCTTTTACATGGTATAATACAGACTAGGATGACGATGATCACATCATTAGACAGAAAAGTTAACATCTTCAAAGAGATGAAACAATCAGTCCCAGAGAGACCACTCAACAAGTAACGCATGAATGTGAAAATTACATCTAAAGCTTTGTGTGGAATGAGCGAGGAAGGGAAGACTGAGAAAACAGAAGACATTAGTTCCTGGAAAGACCCAGGACTCTGTTGATGGCATAGGAAAGGGGGTGGTAGGGCACTTTTACCTTCAAGAAGGTGTGTCAGCCACAGAATATGAGCCACATCCTGTGAACTGCCCTCACAGGCAGAGGACCCCTTGCAAGCCTTCCGCAAGCTGGCAGGCAGGGGGCTGTGCAGCACAGGGACCCTCCAACCCAAAAACTCTTCCTAGCTTTTCGTGTGTTACTGGTGGCTGATGTCAGAAAGGCTTTATTTCCCAGAGGGGAAAAATGCACGAGTAAGACAGGCAACAAGAAAAGAAAAGTGTGTCTAGAGCTTAAAAGTGATGGAGCCGTGGGCTTGTGTTCTGACCTGGATGTCTGTTGGTGCCGTGGCTGCCTGGAGTGAGCTCCTCCTGTGGTGAGCAGCCAGCATGCCACAGCCCATGGGCCAGTGCTGATGTGTCCCAGCCGCTGATGTGTCACGACTCAGGGTGCCCAGGAAAATCTGCGAGAAAATCTACAGAGAGACAAGAAAGGTGAATACGTCACAAACAAGAGTCAGGACTGCTAAAAGACAGCCTCCCCTGCTAGCCCAAGTCACACCTGGCCAGCAGTGCCCTTCAGAGGCATCTGCCAACTGGTATCTTTTGCCATGTGAGCTGATGAAGCATTTGGGTGGCTACATGGTGAGAAGGCCTCTCAGCAGGGAAGCTTCCCCCATCTTTCCTCCCTGGCTGGAAAAGCCACCCACCAATCCACCAGTGCTGTCACAATATGCGTATTTTTCTCTTCCATATTCACATCATCATCATTACCCAAAAACATTGCTTGCTTTTGTGTTTTTAAGAATGCAGTTTTAAGCATGGTTGGGTTTTGCCTGCTGTTTATTAAGAGAAAAGGTCACAGCAATTTTGCTTTCCAAGCCACTAAAGGAGGATGTTTATGAGGCTCCAATCCTCGGTTCAAATTAATACAGCCCTGAAACAGCCCTTGTCTTCACAGTTCACTTTTCCTTAGCACCAGTGTTTTCTGTAATCTAGGCAGCCCCACAAGAGGGCTGCAGGACAACAGCTTTATCTGCAAGGCGGAGGTGAAGGCGGATGAATCCAGTGAATGCATATTTTTTTTCTTTTTTTTTTTTTGAGCAGTGACAAATTTAAAAGGGGCAACACAGCATTCCCCAAATTACAGGCAATTTCCCTAATTTACTATTATCTAGTGTTGCAGAATTTTGACAGCAAGGGCCAGGGTGTGAGTTACTGCAAGGCGTGTTGTAAGATGCTGTGATCTTTGCACAGCCAGCCCGTTTTTTCATACTGAACTTTGGACACGCTGTAGCATCTGTGCCTGTAGAGAGATGGCCCAGGAAACAGCTAGAATATTAAGTACCCAGTTATATGTCTCCCAAAGGAGGCTGCTGCTAATATTATACATTACAACAACATTGCCTGAATGGTTTATTAATGGTAGCAAAACAGAGTGAATACGACATACAATGATAATAACAATAAATGTTATTTATATGGTGCCTATCTGTGACAACGCTCTAGAGGCCTCACAAAAATACACTTAAAATGCTAGCATTGCAGTATTAAAATGTGCCCAAGGCCTCAGCAAATAAAATGGATTTGGTGTTTAAAATGTGATTTACTTATACGCAATGCCCTTAGCAGCAAATTTACATTTTAGATGAACAGATAGAGACTTTCAAAAACCACACATCGTTGTCATTGCCCAAGTGTTTGGAAGCCAGCTTAAGCTGTTACAAAAAGATTTTGAGCCCAAATTATCTGCAGGTTCCTTTTAGGACTCAGAGCAGATTACACGGAATGATAAGGTCCTGAAGCAACCAATTTTGTTGGTCTGTGCATGCAGGCAATTATAATTGCAATGTAAATATAAATTTTAAATTGGTTTTAAAATGTAGCTAGAGTGCGAGGCAGCCAAAACAAACCAAAATGTCCCTGGAGTCTCTGATCTTCCTTTTATATTGCTGGATAAACAGTGCCACATATTTGACACTCCTTTACTTCCTGGGAATTTCCAGCCTTGGAAACACCTTTCTTCGAGCTCATCACGTGTGTTGGGATTCACCACCTCAGGCCTGTGTGAATGAGGTGGTGCTGGACCAGGCAGTGTCTGTCTCCTGGCCTCTGATCCCAGCCGGGCTTTCCATGAGGGATTGGATCTGCTGTCTCATACCTTCACCATACCAGTTCTCCTTCCAGTGTCCCAAGCCTCTCCTCAACACCCTGGCTCTAACCTCACGCACATAAAACACGGCACATTCCCAAGTATCAAAATGACTTTAGAGAAGCAGTAAGCACCAAACTGCACAGCCAACGATTTTCAGGGCTCTCCTGCCCTCCAGGATTACAGGGCCTTTCCTTTCAGTATCTATGGCTTCAAAAGCTACCAGCAAAGAACAACGGCTAGAACTGCCAGAAAGCTCTGCAGACTAGCCTGGGGAAAGAGCTGGGCAGGAGGGCACAGAGACTAAGTTAATACATTTATTAATAGCCGGCAGTGATAGCTGAGTTACCTGCCAAAGTCAGACCTGACTCTTCATTCTTAAACACTGTGTCCGATCAAAAAGCCGAAATCACATTTCACCACTGCACCTGGTATGCAGCTGCAGAGCCGTCTTCTAATTCTTTGTTTTACAAATTGTCTCAAAGCCCAGAGATACCTGACCATACTTGAAGGGTTTATCAAGAGATGGTAACAAAACTTTGATCAACGCCCTCTTTATCTGCTACAACCCTTTCCATATGCACTTCTGACAGCATCACAGCATAACTAAAAGGAGCATATAAGCTCATCTTTCTGCCTGAAGACTTCACTCACTGAACATTCAGAACTAGGAACCAAAACATCCCTTGTTCCCTCACCTCATCTTCTCACATTCAGTAAATTCAAAATGGAAAACCCTGAATATGTAAGGAGTGCATGTGGCACAGCCCAGAGGGTTTTTGATGTGCTCATCAAATACAAGTTTACAAAAATTAATTTCTATATATACGTGCATATGTGTTTGTATAGACACACACATCTATCAACGTACAGTTTTCTAAAATAACTATTGCCATACCGCAGAGACCACACTTTGATCCAGATTTACTGTGCAAAAGAGACACAACTGCAGGGGAAATCTACTTCTTTGACCTTACTGTTACCGTCAATAAATACAGGTTATTAGCATTTAAACATATTTAAGCATATGCTTTTATTTTTTCTGAAAAAAGTAAAAATCTCAGGTCACTTACAGGGAAAAGGTCTTAGACTCCATAGAATGGAATCTGGCAAATGGACACAATCTGAGGGTTAAAAAAAAAAAAAAAATTTAAAAAATTATCAGTTAGTAAAAATTCAGTGGATTTCAAGTGGCAGTAACATTTTAAACCACAAGAAAACTTGGCCCTGAATTCTCTGCAGAAGGTGTATAAATAATTACAGTAAAACTGTTCCTAGTTCCAGGGCTTCTCTGAGACCACACAAGGATCTTCTGCCATCCCTCTCCATGTAATAAGCACAGCCTTTTTCTTTATCTGTGAACAATGACAATTTCTCCATTATCAAAGAACCCGGGGGAGAAAAATCGTCTTGTCTTTGCATAAAACACGACTCGTTTTTATGCTTTATATAAAATAATAATGAATGTGGAAGGATCGCTAAGTTCCAAATCAATCACAGTCTTTTGATGTTATTATTAACTGCACATACTCCATTCTTGTGGTTTATGGTATCATCAGAACCCCTCAATTGATTTATACCCTAGTGATCTAGTTGTCTCTATTCATTATCCCATATTTAATTAATATATGCCTCAGAAGGAGTTGTCAAAAGACAAAGTTAATTATAGCAGAATAAAAAAATCTAGTTGAAATCATGTCATATTTCAGCTTAGTGACAGCTCCCACAAAAGACCATTTTAGCTGCTTCTGTACTTTTTCTGCTTGTCTGAATAAATACTATTGTATTTTCCCGCCCAAGTAAGAAAAAAGGCTCAACTCTACTCTTCACTAGGCACTTCAGACTGCAGAAAGATTTCTTAGATAATTAATGTTTTACTAAATATTTGCAATTCTTGAACTGTGCTGAAAAACCTGATCCTGAAGAATGGAGAACTTGGCAACAGATTATTAAACTTATTCATCAGGCTCAAAAAGTGCTTTTATGAGGGGAAAGCGAGTATTATACAACCTATAGGTAAATACATCAGAATTTTTATTCAAAATTATTCCAGCTGTGTGGGCAGCCTTCTTTGAGGTGCTTTCACTGTGTTCAAACAAATTACTCTTTCTGGAGGAATGTTCGCAAAAACAGCACATTTTAACTTCATGTTGGAAAATATTGATGTAAAATGAACATTTTAGGTCTTAAGTATAAATATTCACTGTGGGAATTTGATTCAAAGCTTTACAGCCATCCAGTCAGAGGTGTGAGGCTCACATGTCCAAAGGAAGTTATCCTGCTTGTCTTGACATAGGTATATTTAAATTACATCTGTCAGAGCCTGCTTCCAACAAAATGCTGATTTTAACACACATCTGCAGAATTTTAGTGAATTATTTTGAATTATGAATGTATTGAGAAAATCTTACCTGTTCACAGGTATAACTTAGAAAAAAAATCTTACTCTTAGCAAGCTGGGGATGAGTGCTGCTGTCTGTGTTGCACTTACACTCTTTACATTACACACACTGATGCAAGGGAACTCCCAAGCTGATATTTTTAATGCTTGTTGTTTATGATTCTTCTCTCAGAGATCTGTGTTCTGCTACTGAGCTTTTACTGTAGGTCTGACAGTAAAATCTGAGAGTGATGGCAAAGTTAGAAATATAAACCATGCCAAAAAGTGACTCTTCCATCCACTAGAAATGCCTTTATTCCGTATTCTCATACCTTCCATTGCACAGAACCTGATTGTGTACAGCACCTGTCCAGATTCCTTTATAGAAACCCCTTCATGGGACTTCACCAGACACTGGTGTCTCCTCACCAGAAAGATGCCCAGACATTTTAGATCAGTGATTGCTCTCACCCCCCAAATTTTTTTGACCACTACCACTACTGCTTAAGAATCTATGGTTATATAGATGTTATTCTAGGCCTGAAGACCGCTTATCACACTCGCACGGACCACAAAGCTTTCAAAACTCTTCTGAACGCTGTTTCTGATTGGGAACCTGCAACATTAGTACCCACTGCAGTCACACTGTACTGGAATGTGTAATTGAATAATACCTGCCTCTGTAGGCAGGAATAACAATTATCCAATCAAATCCTCATTGTCCACTGCAAGATGAGCACTGCCTCATGAGCAGCCTGGATGTCAGCAGCATGTCCCAAACAGGGATACGGCAGAAGCAGTTTTTGCTCTTCTGTAGAAAACAGGACTATGAGCAAAGACCTGACATCCCTCAAGCCCTAAAGATGACATTTCAGAACTGAGTGGACCAAACTGGATTCCTTGGTCAGCATTTCACTATTTGATGTCTAGATCTTGCAATACTCATACTCTTTGCTCTGTGGCAACACATTTCACACCAAGAGACTGATCCATGTAGAAAATTGATCCCAGTTTCCAATGGTTTGCTGAATTTCCAGTACCTGATCTAAGAATGCCACTGTGGGCCCCACAGAGGCTCCATCCACCTCTCTTTTGTTACAGTACCACTAAAGGCATGGTCCTGCACTTCCCCTGCCACCCACAAATCCCAGGGGATGCAATTTCTGGAGGAGCTATAAACGTCTAACAGAGTCGGTCAACTTACTCTTTAAGTTATCCAAGCAAACTGAGCAACATTATTTTGGTTCATTAACCATTTCTGAGCAGGCTTCAACATTTTACGTATTCATTTACCATTTGTAGCAAGTTTTAGCAAGCAGAGAAAGCATTTAAGCCTCACTCCTTACTTAAATTTCTTGAATGCACACCTTAAAATGTTTGAAATAAAGAACACAAATAAAGAACATAAGAAACAAGTACAAAACATGAATATGGATAAATATATTAATTACATAAAATATTGTTTAGATGAATACTACTACTATATATATAATGATTCTTATAACTAATAATAAATAAAAATAATATCTATATAACTAAAATTATATCAATATATAACACAGGTATATACAAATATTAACAGAGAACATAAACAAAAATCAAGCTAGACTCTGTAACTATGAAAAAAACAGAGATGTATCATGTACAAGTCATTGAAAAGGGAAAAATACTTTTTCAATGCTTGCAATATTTGACCCCTTATGATTTCTAAAAGTGAGACTGACCACAGAGCACCACAGGTTATATAACCATTCAACTTCCATCAATCTATTTATTGACTTCCATATTTCTCTCCTAATTTTTAGCTTTGTTCTATATTTTTTCTCCTTAATATGCATGCATTCACAGATTTGGGATTTTCTAATAAATATCTTTAGACTGGACTATTGGCATTTATCCAGGAATAGAGTGTTGGGCCCTTTAGATTCTATCTCAGCTGGGACAGTACAGTGACCAGAATCAGAGAGCCACTCTGTAAGGGTGGGGAGCAAGCATCTCCTTCTCAGAGGCACTTCCTAGTCCAGCAGCTGTATTTCAGGGTGTGAATATGATTTCCTTGCCACACTCTTTTCAAGTAATGGCAGAATACACACTGGCACTCAGATACAGTGATCACAGATACGGGCTGAGGAAAAAAGGAAAACAAACCTGTGGAGAATGGAGGGCATCAACATTCTCTCATCGATACAAGGACGCTAAAATCACATTTGAAAAAGCTTCATCAGATCACCTGTGTGCGTTCCTGTCACGTATCACCACTGTCCTCATGAATTTACAGAGGAACCTAGTAAGTAAATACCTCTTCTGGACTTGTATAGTAAAAGTGGAAGGAAAAAAAAAAGGTTGTGACGTGTCTGCTTGGGAGTATATACAAACTAAATCAAAGGTATTGTTCAAAATTTACAGCAGGTCATCTCTTCTTTTTTCTTATTTCTTTTCAATATCGAATGAAGGGCTGACCAGCAAGGTCAAACTTTCCTTATTAATGAGGCATTGCTAGAGCTTTGTCTCATTAGGGCACTCAGAACTATGCATTTACTGCAATTTGCAGCACTTAATAGAGAAAGGTCAGAGCGGGTTACGTTCAATTTCCACTTGGCAGAGGGAGGAAAAATGGAAGCAATTCATTTGCACAAATTTGAATAATTCTTCTCAGTCTCCTTTTCTTTATCTATGTCTAGATAATTCCTGCATCTTAGCCCACTCACAATCATCCCAAACCTGCCAACAGCCGGCTTTCTATGAAGGCTGTAATGGAGCTGACAGATTCTATGAATCCAGGTGTCAAAATAAAGCCATTCAGCTCCCCCTCCTCCCTCTCTCACAACAGGGAATAGGAGCTGCCTCTAGTGAGCTCTTAAACTTATCATAAATGTATCAAGATTGCTGTGGGCCATGAAACAGCTGTAGACAATTAATCTTTCCACAATTCTTCGGCATAAGAATTGCTTTCCCTGCGAAGTAACATCTGCCATGCTGAGGTGATTATTCATGGGCAGTGGGCGCCACCATAGTTTTATGCATAGAGCCATCAGTGGCAATGAAGCAAAATTTATAGTTTTCCCTGGTTCAGTAAAAATAACATTTCAGCTGCATTAAAATGTCATCCATCAGCATTGTCCCAGAGCACAGGGCTCCATCTCATCCAGAGAAATTAAAAAGTATTCATTTTAATGGTAACTTGCGAAGCTTGCAGTGACATGGCTTTTTTTCCCCCCTCCCTCTCTTTTTTTTTTTTTTGTAAGCAATATTGAGGAGGAGGAGGACTGAAGGAAAAGGTTATGTGGTGCAGCGAAGCTGAGGATTAAATGTGCTACTAGGGAGTAATGATATACCAATTACTGGGCTGCTGGTTCTTATTTATTCATAACCCCTGAACGCTTAATCAAAAATCCTTGAATCAAACTGAACAACTAAAGAAGGAAAGTTATTTCACAGAGATAATGTAATTCTTCAACTTAAAAAAAAAAAAAAAAAGAGAGAGAGAGAGAGAGTGCCAAATGGATATAAAGGCAAGACGTGGCACTTGCCAGAGTGGTAGGGTTAGTCTTTTAAAACATTAGCTTAAAGGAGCAGGGAAATTTCAGCCGGAAATGTAATGGTCGTAATTTACAAGCGAGTAGCTATTCTAACTCCTAGAGTAAAGCTGATTAATGTCTGCTTTGGCAGAGTGCTCAAGGGAGAGAAGTGTGCAAAAACTCACTGTGTGAGCTTAACACTTTACTCTGTGTTGCTCACGTGCCACTGCATCAGATTGTTCAGGTAGCACCTCGCTCGGGAAGCACTGACCAGCCAAGGACTGCTCAGGAACTGAGGTGCCATTCACCTGAGCAAAGATAACACATCCCGGATTTTAGACTATTTGGATGCTTACTTGGATACAAGGCATATTTCCTTGGTAGAGAAGTCACTGAAACGAAGAACTAACCACATCTGCCCCTTTTGGAACTGGACCTGGGCTATACAGGCTCCACAGCCCAAAGGCAGTGGCGAGGTGCAGTGGGTCCAGTTCCCATTTCTGAGTTACTACCACCGCTTCTGACTTATTTTAGGGTAAAAGAAACTGTGTTTAGAGTAGGATATTATGTACAGAAAACCTTTCAAAATCTCTGAGAGCTAAATCTAAATATGTCTACCTTTAAATTTTCAGAAAAATTGAGCTGACTCAGTTTCTGAAGCATATTAACAGGGATAGCAATCTGCACATCAAAACTATTTTGGAATGAGAACTGGAAGATATCTTAGCCTTTAAGGACAGACTATTTACACAGGCTTATAGGCAGTAAAATACTAGATGAAACACAGCACAGAAGGAAGAGCTTCCCCACTAGAGCAGATTTGGTTCCAGGCAGACTGAAGCATCCACATTGCCAAGTTTTGTCTTTTGTATCTTTTTGTTTACCTCAGAGTGTCCAGAGACTGATTTTACTGATCAGTTTTAGCATTGTACCTTTAACCACTCTGTTAAAGCTGTTTTTTTTTCCTGGAGCATTTCTGTGGAGACAAGGTCTCCCTGAGGGTTCAAATCATCCGTGTTTTGTGCTTCTCTCTCTTATGATGCACCTCATTACGACATTAGTGCCCAAAACAAAAATTCAGGCTTAGACCAGGAGTCAGATCTCAAATCCTTCAAAAAGTTAAGTGATACCAAAATATATGCTGCCAAGTGTGGAACAGCTCAAGTTTTAATAAAACACCATAGCAGGTAGATGGATTTTTTTTTTACACTACCTCATTCTGAAAGTACAGCTTGCTGTAAAAAAAATACCTCCCTCTCTTTTCTGAGAGTCTCTAAAAAATGCCAAACACACAGTAAGAGACAAACTCCCCACCTATTGCTTTTATCTGAGAATGCAACTAAATATGGTCTAAAAGGAAAACTAAATTCCCTTAGTGAGAGGGAGGGTTGTCAGCAGCTTTGTGGTAGTGAGTGACTCCAGTGAAGAACAAACAGATTTGTGATAAATTGTGACATGAAATGCTTGGGTTTAGAACTCCATTCTTCTGTTTCCCATGCAGTAGGGGGGACTGCCTCGAGGCCCACATCTAGGATGAAGGAGGCCTGGGCTGGTCTTTAATGGATCCTGCACTTTTTACTGTCTGCAGCAGAACAGAAAAAACTCAACGATGCTGTCAGACCTATCCCCAATACGGGAAACAACAAAATAATTTTGATGGTTTGCATAAATTCTTTCAATCCCACTGCTGATTCATTGGAAAGGACAGGTTCAGCTCCTGGGTCCTGACTGACCTCTCTTGAATTATGAGGGACCTTGCCTGGAAGAAATATTACAGTTGGCAAGATTGGAAAACGGCAACAGTGCCTGCCAGACCCTCTTGAGACTTCAGCGATCAGCTAAAGTGGCACATGCTGAAGGACACGAGACTCAAGAGCAAAGAAAATACTGAAGGGGAATTGCAAGTAACAGACCCTTTATGGATTCAGAGAGAGAAAGTAACAGCTAGTGAGAAATCATACAAGAAATACTTTTGACTTAAGGAGAAAATACAGGTTGACTCCTCAGTGTGGAGAGGAAAAGACATCTGACCAAGGCCGCTCTCAGTTTCCACAAGCAATCTGAACTTTCCTAGATTCAGTCTATCCACAGGAAAAAAGCAACAATCTTTGTTTTTTGTGCTGTGGAGCTGCCTCAAGGCTTATAGCAAACCATTTTAGTTACAAGGTAAGAAATGGGTTTTATGAGCACTAAGAACAGACTCAAGAATCATTTCGTACTAGACCTATCTCTGCCAGGCACAAGTGGCGTGCTCCCCAGGAACCTGCCAAAAACAAGGCAAAGCATTTGTTCTCCTGGATATTATTCCCAGTTTCCAGCAATCAGTGTTTCAGGGATCTCCTGAGCCAGAGGCTGCCTCTTCCTCTTACACATCACTTGTAATATCCAATCCTCCTCAACAGAGCAATTGTCCCTTTGACCAATTAGCAGTTTCAAGCAGCTCTAGAGAGCTGCCCTTAACTCGGTGCTGTCCCTGCCCCTTCCCAATACCACCCATCTCCAAAGAGGGGCACTAAGGTAGATGCTGGTCACTGCTACTGGCAGCAGCCCAGGCACAGGAGCACCATGTGAAGGGCTCGTGGAGAGACTGGCCTTCCTTCCTTCCTTGGCAATAACCCACCCCGAACTCTCCAGCTTTTCCCAGCAGCTCTCAGGGTGTTTGCCTTCCTAGGAGGCCAAATGTGTCCTGCATTCAGAGGAGAGACAGAACTCTCCACATGACTCCTCTGAGTCTCAGGAGGTGTTCAAATATGTGAACCCTTTTATGAAAGGTAGCATTACAAGCGTGATTTGGCTTTCAATTTAAAATTGTTTCAACTGAAATGGTAAGCCACAAGGCTTTTAAAATTTGGCTCTTTTTTAAGCTGTACAGTTACCCTTCCCAAGAAATGTTAGGACAAGACAATTAACCATGCTATTGATTTTCTAAAACAGCAATCTTACTGTGACTTCATCAGGAAATCTGCTGATGCCGGGCCATAACTGCACTCCCTGGCCACACCAAGCCATCCTTTCCGACTGGGAAGGTCTCTGTCACCTTGAAAACGCCTGGGTTTCACCATAACACAGGCTGAATACTTTTAGGGATTTGTGATGAGCTCTTAACTATCATTTATTATCTGAGGTCCAGAAACCCCAGTGGAAGTTTGTGCTCATAATAGACCATTATCCAGCATCCCTGCACTAGTTTGCTCTGACAGAGTGAAAATGGGCGGGGAAGCCCCAGTCCCATAAGCTGCAGCATATCCCAGCAGCCTGGGTGTATCCCCAGGGCCTCCAGGGAATCTGCACCTGAGTTGCTCATCCAGGGTGAAACTGAACCCATGTCCTCCCATCCAAGTTCAATCATGCGTTAGATTTAACTCATCAGGCCCCACAAGAAAGTACAACTGTTCTTCCTTTTGGATGGGCAAACGCACATTAATTATGAACAGTAATTAGCAGCAGTGTGTCAGCTCCAGCCAGAGGAGTTTCCCACAGGCAGAGAAGGACGGGAAAACCCTGGCAGATAAGTGCTCTGTTAGCCACTGAGCAGGTGAGGTGATGAGGGGATTACAGATGGCCTGCCTAAAATCGTGTGAGACTGAAACCAGCCTGGGAACTGTACCTGCACTCACGTTCATCCATCAAGCACTCCATCATACTCCTCTTCCTTCTTGGAACACATCAAGAGGCACCACTGTCCAGCAATTTCTCAGCACCCACCACTGCACACACTGAAAGAAGTGATTTAAGGAGAGCTGAGGGTTTTCTGCTAATTTAGCAAACCACCATTGTTTTCTATCCTACCAAAGTCACTGCAGGGAGAGAACCTGCAGTGAGAAGGAACAACAGGTTTCTGCAACATCAACTCTCAGCCAAGAGCAACCATTCATTCCCTTTCTAGCAATAACAAAAACCACGACGTTTTCACATTTGGAGCCAAGGAAAGGGCAAATTAAATCTTATCATATTCTTCCCATGGAGCTAAATACCTTTTTCTACATGTATATGGTTATTTACTATAACTTTACTTCATTAGTCTTAAAGACTGTATGTTAAATGTTGTGAGTCTTTTAAAATAGGACACACTGGAGAAAAAATAAAGGGTTGCTTCATCAAACACATTAAACCCTATCTCTATCTGATTTTAAAAAATTGTGAAGCACAAATTATCCAGAGCTTAGCACTCAGTGTCTCTTCCTTGGCCTATAAAGTCAACAGTTATGGTGTTAAAGTTTAATCAATCCCATAAAATGTTACTCAGAAAGTGACCCTGGTGTTATGGCTGAAGTACATCTCCTACATTAAAAAGCACTTTCGTGGAAGCCAGAGCAGTGTTATTGAAACAGAGAGCTAATAGGTATCTAGATGAGGTTATGAAAGGGAGGAGAAAGTAAAGAAGAGCCCTGGGAAAGGCAGTTGAAGGAGGAAAGTAAGAGGAGAGGGAGGAGAAAAATCTCTTTTTTCCCAGTGGTTCTCCACAAAGCTAAATGTAAACACATGAGTGCTCAGGTTGAAGTATAAGAAGCTTTTTTGACAGTTGCTCAAAAGCAGAGATCTTCATGAATTTCACATTAAAGCCAGATGCAATTTTCACAGTCAACACAGGAAGATTACAGCAAACAAGAGCAGTGGTAACACCACTGTAGACAGATGACAGGGCGTGACTGATTCCTGCAAAGTATAGGCTTTTAGATACTGTTAAGATTAAGTTAATTAAATTATAACTTCATCAGAACATTAAATTTGCTGGCAAAAAAATAAAGCCAAAAGATCAGTAATTATTGTCTGTGAACATCCTTTTTGACCATTATCATCCTGACTATTGATTCACTTCCTAACATCCGGCTGAATTCCATTGCAACATGCAAGCTCCAGATAGGGCACGGTGGGCCTTGCCACATATTCCACTTCATGTGTGTTTTGGGTCAGAACAGCCAGCATTCTTCAATATTTGTATTGTGGTACATAAATCTGTCTGGAAAGTGTCACCAGTGAAGAGGAGGAAAGAGCACAAACTCTTCTGAGGGAGGCAATATGGCTTAAAATGAGAACAGTTAAGCCTACCAAGAACTATAAAACTGCACAGTGAGCTGCCAGACCTCTGTGTTTCACCCAGCAGAATTTAGGCTCCACCACTCACCAACAGATTCATAAAAGTCTGTCAGATTTCAGGTCAAGATTATTAACCATGCTGAACCTTTGGTGTGATATTTGATGTCTTCCAGACCTGTGTCCAAGCATACACAAACCACTGAGATTATCAGGGACATTCAGAAACTACCCAAGTTAGCGCCTTACCAGAACTAGTTCTGTGTGTTAGACGTTATGCAGGGAGAACTAAAGAGAAGACAGAGCGTGAGGATAACTCAGTTTTGAGAAGCAGCTGAACAAAAGCTATTTTAAAAGGGAAAAAAATATTTCTCTTTCAAAGGCCTCTGTCTCCAGATTAGCCCACAAGTGGTGAGCAGTGTATTTTCAAACCCTAAGGAAAACAACATTTGTTTGCTTACTACCTTTGGTGGAGGTTCTGGAGCACAAGTCCTGTGAGGAGCAGTGGAGGAGAGTGAGGATGTTTAACCTGGAGGAAAGGAGGCCGAGGGGAGATCTTATCACTCTCTAAAACTCCCTGAAATGAGGTTGTAGCAAGGTAGGGGTCAGCCCCTTCTCCCTACTGGGCAACAAGTAGGACAGAGCCTCAATCTGCACCAGGAGAGGTTCAGGTTGGACATCAGGAGGAATTTCTTCACAGAAGGGGTTGTTAAGCATTGGAATGGGCTGCCCAGGGAGGTGGTTCAATCACCATCCCTGAAGGTGTTCACGAAAGGTCTGGATGTGGCACTCAGTGCCATGGTGTTGTTGACACGATGGTGATCAAAGGTTGGACTCGATGACCTGAGAGATCTTTTCCAACTTAAATTATTCTGTGATACCTATGAGAAATTTCAACTGACTTTTTTACTCGGGGATATGAAGGAGGAGAAGGGCATATTTTGGAGATAATTTCAAGTTAGTTGTACCCTGAAGTGAGAATGTTCATCTGCAGCATCAGATGCAGGGTGCTGGTGTTTCAGCCTAGTTTAACGAAGGTAGTTAGGACTTGTTGTTTTATTAAAAGATTATCTAAGCCTGATTTGGGCTGGAATTCAGTACTGCTATTCCAGAGCAACTTTGACTGCAGTAAGGATTTTCTTGTAGTCCTGGAGCAGAAAGCAGAAAAGCTCTCTGCTGAAGGAAGGCTAGAGAAACATTAAGAATCACCCCTGCAAGATTCATACAGAAAACACGGCTGAACAGCTCCCTGCACCCAGGCCCTGCCAGGCAGACCCAGCAGCAGCCAGACTCCTGTCACAGCTGTTCTCCTCCAGAATCTGTTACAGCATCCAAAGAGAAGCATTCTCCAAACTAATTTGAATCACATCTCAAGTAACCAAGTGCTCACTGTGAATTGTTTACAAGGAAGCAGATACCTGCAATGGCACAAATAAAAGATAACTCTGAGGGCTTTGCAGATCAGACCATGTCAGCAACAAGAGCACAACCTAAAGAGTAAATTATGACAAGTTATTCCAAATGTACCTGTTTGCAGTTCTGCACAAGCTAAGCAGTAAAGGCCATTAAATGCTGGAACTCAGCTGAACAAACCTGAATGTACCAAGGCGTCAGAGTGTATCTTCCAGGCTCATCCAAATTATACTAACCTGAATTCAACTTTGAACCTCTCAGTTTACACAGTGTGGGATTCCCTTAAGTTTTTATAGTGTAAAGAGCTGAAATTTGGACTCGTTTAATCTCAAAATGTATGGCAATACAAGAAGTAGTTTAATAAATGTCATCCTTTGATCAGGAGGGAAATCATGGTAACAATTTGGATCTTACTTCTAAGCAGGACTCAAAGCTAAAACGCTGAGGCTTTCTGTACAGTGTTTATACCTTGTCTTGGACACTCCTATTTTGACTGCAAGGCAAAAGTAATGAATAAAACAATGAGAAAATCCACCTTACTAACTCAAAGGTGTCAACTCGTTCAGGTGAATCTGCAGACATGCAGAAGCTGACATCACTGGAACACAACTTCTAAAGTCCTCAACTCGCTAGTGGGCCCAGATCCCCGGAATGACCAAAGCTGCAAGCACAAAAGACTAATTAGCTTGTACCCATCTTCCACTCTGATGGAGCTTTATATGATATTCTATCTCCCAGGCTACCTTTAAACAGCTTTAATCAGAATTTTTCCTCCCTATCAAGAGACTACTGCAAAGCCATGGCTGCCACCATCAGACTTTTCCTTCAATATTTAAACTAAACGTTTTGCCCTCCTTTTCACCTTGCTATACTGATTTTTTACCTCCTGTATATGGTAAATAATTCTTTCCCCTTTTTATTTTTTCCTGATGAAAAATAGTTGTAGACCATGATTTCTTGCTCCAAAATGGATATTTTTTAAGGCAAACAGTGAATCATTCATCTCCCTGCCATGGCTCAAAGTAACAAAAATAAAAGTGAAGTTCTCTTCAAATAATTTTCACCGAAATGAAGTTCTTTATCATCATTTTGACTAGGAACATATTGCTAGTGAAGACATAGATAATCTCCAGTGGGAGTTAGGTCTAGTATTTAGCGGAGATGCAATGGGTTTTGAATAAATAAATAAAACTACAAAATTGAGACAAAGATTAATGTTTGAATCTCCCCAGCACAGAGGAAGAGTTGCTATTTCAGCATTCTTCTGATCAGTCTATTCAAATTATGAGCTAAAAAGGGTTCCTTTTTTTTTTCTTGTTCCCTTAAATAACTTATTAGTTAAAAGGATGTGAATTAACTTAGAATGAATGTTCAATTCATATAGTAGAATCACCATCATCATTATTACAGGAAGTTCTAATCATTACGCAGCCACTAATATAAGACATTCTGCTAGCTTGCCTTTAATGAACATGACTCACATTTCACTTTAATGATTCCTACACCCCTGTCTCCTCTGAGCCTTCTACTCAGCCATGGGGGAAGGGCGGCCTAAATACCTTTTTAAAGATAAAGAAGGGAGTCAATTCCAGAACCTCTGTCTTACAGGAGCTCACAATGAGGAGCCTTGCAGAAATCTGAAGCCCAGAAAGTACTCAGAGCCATCTCCTTAAAGGAAGTCTCCAACTGGGCTACCCAAAATTGGGGCACATGGAAAGAGTGATCTCAAAGGAGCTGAACAATCTGCAGCTTTTCCTCCAGAAGAGTCCTTCCCACCTTACTCAGTCAACTCACTGTTTTCTACAAAAGAATGCAGCACCTTAAGCAGAGCTCACAGGGAAGGGGTTGCATTGGTGGCAGTGCAGAGATGCATTAAAGTGCATCGTTCTCTTCCCAAAGAGCCTGTGGAAATATTCCGAAGAGAAGCCCAGCACCCCACACCCGCCTTTCTCACCCAAATCTAGCCTCACCATAACAACCAGGTGTTGAGAGACTGAAGCTTCAGATTGCTAAAACACTCCAAACGGTTACCTCCAGGTTGTAGGGTCCTAACTATCTTCACAGCATAGACCATTTCTCAAAAAAATCCACCTCACTCAATCAGGTCAGAGTCAGGAATATCTCTGTGGCAACTATAAACTACTGCTTGAGAAACATTACTAATAACAGCCAGACTTAATAACAGCCAGAGATAAGCCCAAAGTTTGCTCTTTGTGTGTCTGCTCCACAAAAAAACACCCCACCAAACCACTTTCATGGCAAGAGGGATAAATGAAACTGATAATTTTCACAGGATTTCCATTACATTCCTTACACCTTTCTTGCCACTAAGTGTACAATTGAACTGCAGACCAAATTTCACTACAAATTCCATCACTTAGAATCCTACCCCTAATAACCTCACTGCCAGAGCCAGTGCTCTGCCATGTGTTATCATAGCCTTCCCAAAGGATGAAGCTTCAACAGTTCAACAAAAATCAGGTTCTGGTTTTATAGGTGGTGGTTACAGCTGTAAATAAATTGCTTCTTTACACACCAAGAAATTCTCAATTCATTCCTCAGTCAAATAGACAAACGTTTTACAGCATTCCTGAGAAACAGATAAGGAAAAAGCAGAGACAACTTCACAGAAGTTCCCTCACATCCATCCCGTCCAGGTGTGCTGTCTGGCACATAAGCACGAAGCATTGAGGCACGTGAAGCCAGGAGTGAACAATACTACAGCCACTTAAAACAGTGGCATCAGTCTAGAGGGGAATGATGTCATTACTAAAACTGGTTGAAAAGTTTAACATTACAGTTTTCTTCCCTTTATTTCAGTCTTTTTTGTTTCCTTAACTTTTACACACAAACTCCCTTCCTCCTGTCATTAAATTTAGAGAGGCTGGCAAATTTAAATATCACTAACTTCCTTAAATTACTTTAATTGTCCAGAACCTGTTCATTATCCAGTCTCACAGGCAGTACTGTACAAGAACAAAGTTTGGTCCACTCCTGACTTAGAAGCTCAAAACTATCACTGAAACTCCACAGAGTGCTGCTTGCAAGGGACAGGGAGTGCAGTTGCCATGTCAAGAGACTTGACTGCAAGAGAGGGACAGAGGACATTTGAGGAACAGCACTGGGAGCAAGAGGGGTCTCTGATACTGCTCTAAAGCAACTAAAGCAAACCAAAGCAGCTAAAGCAATCCTCTCCTTATCACCTGAGAAATGCAAGAGACTGCCCCTTCCCTACTCCCTATCCCTGTACATGACATTTATGCCCATGCTTAGCTACCCAGTTGTATTCATTATCTGTTTACAGGATGTCCCTTTATGACCAGTGCTCTTAGGAGACGCAGGACTTTCCTCAATTTCAGTTTTGGAGGACGGTAGCTATTATTTCATGCATTCAGCTCTGCTGCAGCTGCTTCCTGTTACTCCTTAAAACCACACAACAACCTTTTCTCACTCTCTGGTCTACAAGGATCTGCGGGATCACAGCTGAACTATGCCTGGAAATGCTAAACATCTCATGCTCAAAATTCATCTGTGGTGTGGTTCAGCAGCTCAATCCATCATTACTCAGTGAGGCCTAACATGAGCGAATAATTTCGGACAGGGAATGGAACAACAAAGTCAGCCAAAACTACATTTTTGGTATGAAATGTTGACCAAAGATTTAAGAGATCCCAGAACAAAATGTTTTCTTTTTCAGTTTTGATGATGACAAAATTAAGATCCTCCCCCTGCACACACCTGTTCCCGTCATCCTGCTTCACACCTCTTGCAGTCAAGGGTACAGGCAGAACTGCTGATTGCCATCAGAAAGGCTGGCCATCAAAAAATATGGTACAAGTTGAGAAGCCTGCAAACCATCCCAAAGCAGCCAGGCATTGCCCATACAGACTCCCTGGTCTTTCAGGCCAAATTCAGACATTTCAGCTGGTGCTGAACTGCAGCTTTCTCACATGGCTGCACAACAAGTGCCTGAGCCTGTGAGTTAGACTCTGACCTCGCGGGCTTGTTCGAGTTTGCAATTATCCCAAAATGTATTCTTGTCAGCAACACACAATTTTCAATACATCACTTGCTTTTCGAGTCAAATTAACACTTCACAGTCAGATTCTGCCTCCTAGACAACTCTATCCTAATTGAGACTTCCATGATTTCATTTCAAGGGAGAGCAGGAGCCTTCATTTGTGATTTTAGCTGCAGGGACAGATAGATAATGAACTGCGTAGATTTCTCCAAACCAAATATCACGTCCCCTGAATGCAGCTACCTGACAAAAGACATTAGACTACAGGAGCTGGGACTGTGCTTAAGCTCAGACATGTATTGTTAAATGTGACATGCTCAATTTATCATTAGTTATGAAGTGAAAACGGATGAATACACATTCAATTTAGTTCAGCTGCTTTCTTCATTTATCACACTCTTTCATCATCCATCATTCTTCCCTGCCACCCTTTTGATTTGAACAAATAACACACTTTCATAAGTTTAATCTAATTAATCATAATTGTAAGGTAATGTTCCCTTAATGAAGCGTATATTGGGCTGTATAAAGTTTGTTGCAATTTTAATAAAATCTGTTCCAGATAAAATCTACAAATGTTTTCAATGGAGCCAAACCCAGCTCTATCTCTCTCCCTCCCACTCATTACTAAGGTTGATGATGATGTATCAGTACAAAGAGTTGCTCAAGCATATTGTTCTTTTATAGAACCACTGTTTCAATAAATTGGAAAGCGTTCATCATTTTATGAGACAAGACATGCAGTTACAAAAGTTAATTGAAGTAGAAACAAATTAGAAAACCAACCTGAAAGATTTTTCACACATTATTGCTACAAAATATACAATATTTGCTATCTTCTGAGTGCATCACACACGTCAAAGTCAGTATAAAGAGGAAGTTGCTCCTTAGCAGCACAAGCAGCGTACACAGCTACTAAGTTTTGCTGCAGTTCTCCAACTGCAGGTAACCCAGAGCAGAGCCACTTTACAGCAGTGCCACTGAACAGGTAGCTTCATGCATCAGGTCAAGTCAAGGAATTTTAGTGCTTCTCAGGATAACTTTGTTTTGTTCACTGAAATCTTTTGAGTCGTTATGACCTCAGATTTCATTTCCACACCCCCACCACCACTGCCTGTGCTACACAAAATTTCTTGCCTTGTCTTGCTGTGAGTTTCAAAGACCCATAAAACGTTTTTGAGCATCTGGGTGGGAAGTGCTGTAGAGATCAATATTACTTACGGTGATTATTAATGAGCAATTTAATTTGATCATTATTAACATACATGGGTTCTTCACACCAAGATTAACATAACCTCCATTTGCTCACACCATAACATACTCATTTGTATCTCTTTCCACTCTTACATTGGCAATTATTTCTAAGTTGCAGTAGCAGAAACAGCACATTAGGAAACTGAGTTATTTTCCCACTGACAGGCTTTCACATCTCTGGGCCACTAATGACAGATGTCTGTCCTTTTCAAAATCTGGCTTGAAAGCTGTGCTTCTTTGCTCCAGGGATTTTTTGCCCAAGTCAGTGCCCTGGTCACAAATACTGCTGCAGAAGTATCGGCAGGTTCATGCTGCACGCATCAAACCATTTATCCACAATGTAATATACATGTTTTCATTTTCAAGTGCAATTTTACTAGTTTTATTTCAGCTTTTTTCCAAACTAGTGAGAAATTTCCACGAGAGAAACAATTCTAACCGTCTCTATTACCATCCCCATCACGATGACGTTTCACCGGACCAGAGGATGGGTGAACAACCCATAAAACATCAATTCCAGCATCTTATTCTGATGCAAGTCACTATAGGATCCCTTCTTGTTCCATCAGGAAGGAAGGAAGACAATGCAGCTCTACAGCTTGTTCCCTGGTTTACGTAAGGAATTGCAGAGCTTTTTCCTTCCACTTTGTGAAATGAATGTGTGATGGTTTCTGGCAGACTGTTAGACAAAATGTGATTGTGACTCTCCCTTGCTGCACACAAGATTAGAGCTGCACAGCTGCCAGCACTCCCTTTAGACCTGGCAAGTTATTTTACATATCCACACAAACAGGGGCGGAAAATAGGGATTTACTGGTTACAAAGACAAAGGCAACAATAACAGGAACTAACTTCATGTCTAACACGGACTTACTGTGGCTGACTGCTGCTTTTAATAGCCACTTCTGTAGCTCACCCCTTGAAACATAGGAGTACAGGGTTTAATAATCCACCAAGGACACAGAACACCTGAGCAGGAGTGCCTGGAAGAGGAAATAACACAACAGCAGTAACAAGCCCTTGTAGCTGCAGCTCGCTGCAATAAATTCATTTGTAAAGGAGCAGGTGCCCAGGAGAGACCCAGAGTCAGCCTCTTTCTAGACAGAGGCTAATACGGAGAGATCATGTGAGACGAAAACTTCAGGCATTTCATAAAGTTCTGCATTTTTCTGAAAAGAGAAGAAAAAAAGAAGAGGAAAAGAAAAAATATGTCTCAGCCAGTAAGGGAGAAGGATGCAATGCAAGCTCTTCTCTCAGGACAGGGGGAGTTTCCACATGTTCCCAGCTGGGGGGATTCCTGCTGTAGTCCCCTTTCCCAGCTCTTCCCTTTACTCCTGTTTTGCCTGCAACAATTACGTGGGCCAGCGAGGTGGCAATTTCTGTTCCTTGTCCTATATCACTTCACTTTTTTTTTAAATTTTTGACTCAGAACAAGTTTATCTTCTAAGTTTGTACAGCAGCCAGTGCATCCAAAGCACTGCTACCAATTAAGTTAAGTACGAAGTATGAGATCAATTAATCATTCATTATCTTCACAATGCAATAGCTGGAGCTCCAGGGTAGGCAGTCCAATAATCCTTACAACTCCCAAGGTACTCATCTCCTTCTAAGCTGATCGTTCATTACCCAGAGCATATCAGCACAGAAAATTCTTCAATTTCCAAGGCAATCAGTCTAGTAGAAATGACAAGTCTTTGAAACTCTGATCTACCCAAAACACATGAAGTTTCAAAGGCCTGTAAACACTTGTTTAATCAGTGCTTTCAGTGAAAGCAAAGGAAAAAGTGGTACTGAGCACTTGGAATTCAGGTTCATTTCACAGCCTCGACAAAACCAGGCAGCCTTTACAAACACCCTGCTCTGCACTAAGTGTTACCTCTGTCCCAACGCAGAAATACATAAGAATCCAATCCAAGAGATGCATATGCAGAGAAGAAAGCTGCCTTTAGTGAACTGGATGAGGCAGGAGCCTTGAGGCTCCTGGCAAATGAAAACTGAGGAAGCGCATGTGCAGAAGACCCCAGCTCCTGCCTCCCCTGCTCTGAAATGATCGGTGAACTCTGACACAGGACAAATAGCAAGATGGCAGCACAAATCACGGAAATCCCAGGAGGCACCTGTGAGTTAATTCCTCACTAGAAAGCACTCAGACACAAAGTGGTGCTAATTGTCTTGGGCTATGGTGCACCCATTCACTTTTTTAGCAAACAGGTATTTTACTACAAAGCATCTCAGCTTTACAGAGGAAGATTCTGCATGGGGAAAAAAGGTAACTCAATGCCTCTCTGCTCCTTAAAACAGGACAGTAGCAAAGAGAAAAGAAATAACATATCTATGGAAATGGTGACACCTGTGACCTTAAGCTCTCAAAATAGTACCATCCAAAGTAATATAAGGCATTATTTAGAGAAAAGTGACTGCCAAAAAGAGAACAGCTTAGATGATGTAATGGGAGTGTCCAATTCAAAGGAACATGCTGGTCTGCACAGACTCTGATTTACCACTGTAAGATCTCACACCTGTTTTTCCTGCTTCATTTTACCCCTTAAACATCTTTTCTTTCATTCTCCAAAATCCACAGCCTCCCACATAACCTTTTTCCCAGTCAGAGCACAGTTTCCAACATGGAATTTGCTGCACAGGCCACAAAACAGCCAGAGGGTCTGGGACTCGTGGTGCCAGGGCAAGGCAGGCACTGGGGCTGGGCCAGTGGTGGGGGGTGAGTGTGTGTAATCCATGAATGGCAATGGCTGATTTAACCAAAAAGTGAGACAGCAAGCAAGGAAATGAAAGGTTTTCAGCTCAGAGATCTGCAGAGAGCTTAGGGCTTGGAAAGGAGTTTTACCTGGTGTCCAGAGATGGCTGCTCAACCCAGCAGGATCCAGGTGAGCTTGGACAGCTACTGAGTGCCCTGGATCCTGTGCAGTTATTACCTGGCTGTGACTTTGCCACAGTCTGGGATACCTTTCAGAAGCAGAATGGCATTTTAAATCCCTTCTGACATCAGTTTTAAGAAGCTTGCCTCCAGTTCTCTCCCTCTCTGTGAGAGCTCCATCCATGCAGGACTAAAGAAGTTTGCTCACATCTGGGAAAAGTAAATGAGTAGGAATGATATTTCCCAAAGAAATCTGCTACAGCTTTTCTAAATCAGAGATCCCCCATGCAAACAAAAAAAACCCCAAACCGAAACAAACCCCTCCTTTTGTCCAAAATGGAAAAACAAAAAAACCAAAACCAAAACCTCTGAACTTTCTTTCTGTCTTTTTTTTTGTAGGAAACTGATGACTGGGAGGAAGATTTTTTTGCAGTGTTTCTCCTGCCTTTCCTTGGAAATTAAAGCAGAAGAAAGGAAAAAGATCTTAAACCAGCTGATTTCTCACATAGCATTTTTGCTGAGTTCCTTCCAAATTCAATTCCTTCCTGCAAAGCACATTAGAGAAGGAACTTTGCGGGTCTTCCATGGCAATTTCCCTAGTTTTTCCACCAACTCTCATGCAAAGAGGCAACATCCCCAGAGCAAACTGCATCCCTCTGAACATCCCCAAACCGAGAGGCAGCTTCTCTATCTGACCAATACTGCCCATGTGTGTTTCAGACAAAATAGTTGTGGTGCTGCTGGAGTTGTCCCTTTACTTAAAGCCATCAACCTCTCCCCCTATTACTTCTTCAGTAATTTTCTCTTGTGGTTTTCCCACCCCTACAAACTCACACACTGCAAAGGACTTGAGGCCACGCAGGGGTTGTGTCCTACTTATTATTGGCAATTGTGTCCACTTCAGTGCCCTCATTGAGCCACGAGTTCTCATCCGGTGAAGCTGGTGGAAGACTCTTCTGTTTAAGAACTAATTTGTTACGAAGAATGATCCCTTGCATTTGGTTGTTGTTTGCCCAGGGAGTTCCTTTGTCACTTACTTGCTTGGTGCAAGGTATTTACTGAGCACTGCATTCCTGGCAGCAGCACAGAAACTGCCTGGACTCAATTCATTAGCATTTAACATTATATTTGTAATAAGATCCACCACTTAAAAACCACTAGCAAATGTGGCCACCATGTTATGCTGCAAGCACAAGATAAGAAGAGGAGGAAATGCACTAAACATCATCTTTGTTCTATGTGTGCCAATGCTAACCTTGCTCTATGTGGCCATTATAACCTTGCTTTCAGCTCTACAGAAACAGCTCATAAAATCTGCCTCTGCCACAGAGCACTGTCTGCTCACACAGTGCTAATGTTTAATTAAATGGATACTTCCTAAGAAGAGCAGAAGGAAGGACAAGTTTCCACTTTCAGCAAGACCATCACTCACACACATAGCCAGTGTTTCATGTTTATGAGTGTTAAACAGCACACAATCAACACCCCCAGCTCCTGAGCTTCACAGGTATATTTGTTCAACACAAGAAAACACTTTCTTGGGGCAAGAGCTTGAATCAGAACAATAAAAAAAAAAATCATAAAAACCTTAACAGCAGGTTACCATTCAAATTTTCTCAAGTAAGCAATTATTTTTTCCTTTGTTTTCCAATTTTCAGCTAATAAGGTGTTTTCTTGGAATTGTTTAAAAGAAAATTGCCAGAGAATGGAGCTGATCAATTAAGACCCGGAAAGAAGGATGTCATGCATATGGATAAGCAGGGAGATAGTGCAGGGAGAAAAAGAAGTGGTAATGAAAGGATAGAGAAGGAAACGACTTGAGTGTTTCCTGTGAACTGTCTTCTGCATGTTGGCACCTTATCCCAGCTTTTAAAAGGAGAGACAGAGTCTAGAGAGCAAATTTAGCAGTGTCTACTTGAAAGGTAAGAGTAAACTTAGACCCTGACAATTACTAAATAAGAACATAATTAATTATTCCTTCAACTGAATAGTCCTGAATCCTACCGCAAATCAATCAGCTCTTCTTGCCTAAGAAGCTCTGACTCTATTTTAGCTCAATGAAAACAAAATCAATGAAGGCCAATTATAGCCCATCTCGTTAGAGTATGCAAATAGAGCCCCGCGGAGCTGAGCTGCTCTTTCTCTGGGCACTGCCGGTGAGGAAACGCGCCACGCAAACCAAACGTGAGCTGGTGCTGGCACCTAGCTGCCTGTGCTGTGATACACCAGCTCCTCACAGCTCCTCTGCAGGGGGATGCAATCGTAGCAGAGACCAACTGTGCCGAACAGCAGTTCTCCAGCAGCCTCCTGTCCTGGAATTTCAGGTGCAGAAAGCCCACCAGCGTGTCTCAGACAGCAGATTCAGCATTGTTTACAAAAAACGGTGCGTGCAAAGCTGCAGAAAACAGAGAGCCTACCTACCTTTCATCACCTTACATCAAGAGGAAAGGGCACTTTAGGAAGCACATAATAATGATGTAATTATAATATTAATAATAATGATATTGCAAGGAAAGGAGTTCATCCAAGTGCCATCCATTAAACATCTTGCTCTCTCGAATGGCAACCAAGAGCTCTGGGTCTCCAGAACGGAATTCTGGCTACCAACATAAGGCTGTAGCATACATCCACCCTGCCACCACTCTAACCTGAGCTCTAACCCCCACCAAAACCATGGCATTTCAGGAAGCTTTCTCCTCTTCCCTGTGAAAATTCAAAACGCAAAGGACAAGTTTGCCAAAATTTTCCTGCATGCAATGCATAGTCCATAGCTGCTCGGAGACATGAGGCTACTGCAGCATGAATTGTTTCAAGTTCAACTTCTTGCTCCTACCAGTGCCACCCCAGCCCCACGGGAGCACTGAGAGTGCTGATAGCAACTGTGCACACACCCTTGCAGGATTCAGGCACCGGGCAAGTGCCTGCCAGACCGCGAGATCCAATTTCACGCACCCACAAAGATCTGGCCTTCCCGAGTCCTGCTCATCCTGACCAATTTCCCCATCCTTTCATCCTTCCCCATCCCCATCTGCTCACAACAGACAGGATTATTCCTTTCAGGGAGCCACCTGCAGGGACCGAGCTTCCCAGTTTTCTGGCTACAGCCCAAGGACATTTTTGGCCAAAAGCCCCCTCACAGTGGCTTTCTGCCCATACAGTGGGACTCTACCCTTGGCCTCAGAGCCAGCTTGGACAGACAGCTTCATCTTTCCACTGGCTACCTAAAAATTATGATGTAATACTGTAAAGTTACTGCCACACTTGGCAGTGCTGCCAGGGCTTGGGCTAAACTACATAGCAGCAACTACAGAAGGATTTCAAATTAAATATGTAACTGCTGCAAGAACAGGGTGCCTCTACTTTGGTTTCTGGTGCTGAAACCTTGATGTCACAGCATATCCCAGGCTTTTGGGCTATGTGTGTTTGGGGGCTTTGGGTTCATGTTTGTTTGTTTTTTCTCACATTGTTATTTTTATGTTGGTCATTTTATAGCCAAGGGGGGTTTTTTTAAGCACCTTGAAAAGGAACATGATTATGCTACACATAAAGCATGGAAGACAGGCCATTCCTATTTTTACATCTTGACATACCTACCCAAGGGATGTGAGAAGCCAAACCTGGAAGTTCAAGTGCTCCAAACACTTGATCGTCACTCTCTCTGCATACCAGGTAACACTGATTTCTAAGCTAAATCCAAACATCAGCATTTTTGCCATTAAAAAAAAATCTTCCTATCTAAATACTGTACAACTCTATCTTCAGGAACAGGAAGCATTAGAACTGAAACCTTTAAAGCAAAAAAGCGGGGAAACAAAATTGTTCATTACTTCATAAGCAGCTACATGCAATAAAAAGCACCCTCTTCAGATAGTTTTGAAAACCATGAGCAAACCCTTGCGCAAAGTAACCTGATGCTCAATACCATAACGGCCTCCTTGAAACAGTATCCTTAAGAATTTATTTTACATTTCTGCTAAGAGAACAGTGTGAAATATCCACTTTTACTTCAGGATGCATGCACAAATGCACACAACTAGAGGGCTGCTTGAGTAAGGGAATTCTGTAAGCTGTAAAGAGATCTGCTGAAATTGCCATCACACGCCCGTGAAAAAAACTTCAAGGGGCTTTCTTGAGACAGCACTTCTCCTGTCACATCCTGGGATGTATTTCTTCTGCTTTCTCTCTGGGCCACAACCAATTCAAACAGCAATCCTCTTAATGGCTCAGAGTTTTACTCCCTACAGAGTCCATCTTCCTAAAGGACCACAGTGACATATTCAAGCAACCTGATTCTTTATCTGTTAGTGATCTCTCCCTTCTTTAAGCCTACAGGAAAAAGATGCTCCACAGCCAGAACAAAACAGCAGACAAGAAGAGGAAGCCTGCCTTACTGATGGAAAATCCCAAGGACAGCAGCAACAAGCCAGAAAAATTGGCAGGAGCAACATACTTGCCTGTGAGGAAAGAAACCCTATGTAGATGCATAAATGCAGCACCACGCAAGCCTTAGCAGTGGCCCCGTTTACAGATTCCATCTTTTCGCAATTTCATTTTGGTTGGTGATGCGGCAAGGCAAATAAAGCTACTTCAAGCAAAGATTAATCCAGCAGGTCCTGGATTGTTAAACCACTTCAACTTTGCAAAGCTGGACAGTACAGACCAAAGTAAATAATTTTTATCTTTTTGACAATAAGCCTGGACTTGGCTGATTTCTGAAACTGGATTTCTATAATACAAGTTTACTGTGACTTAGCCAGATCAAACTCCAACTCTTATGAGAAGCTGGTGTGTGTTTCCACCAGGAGGGGGCCAATGGTCTTATTTGCGCCTAGAGTAAATCCTAGAGTTAGAGCAGCAACATCCCTAAAGTTACCGGTTCCTAATGCTGCCATCAGTGAGGACTGTAACACCCACACCTCATGGACAGCCCATTAGAGAAACAAAGTCTGAATGACAACAGTGACTAAAAGAAAGTCACAAAGTGCCTCAATTTTGGATATTGAAGATGGCATCTACAGCAGTGATTATCTAAGCTGGTTAGTACTTGCAAGGGAGCACACACACACATCTCTCAGTCTTAGCCCTTAGGACAAGCCTTAGCCCTTTTGGCAGACCACTGCAGCGCTCTCACTGTGCTTTGGAAACCTCTGCAAATACAGCAGCAAACATCCTGCTCAAATAATTTCAGGACCAGAAATCAGCATGTCTACAGGAAATGGACATCTTGAGATAGCCCTGATGATCAACTCCCCAGGAGTTTTCTTGAGGAGCTAAATGAGTGCATATGATTTCAAGGGAGGAATGGGGATGCCACACAAACACTCCTGCCATCCTCAAGGTTTATTTTGAGCTCCTTGGAACCATAGTAAAAAACCCTGTACTGACAGAAGTGGGAGCACAGCTGAATCCTGACCAGTACACATTCAAAAGTCCAAGGACAACATATCAAGCTTGAATACAAGCAAAGATTTTGCCCCTTTGGAGCATGAAGAGATGGTCATAAGATTACCCTGCACAGCTCCAAAAGATACTAAGGTGAGTACAAACTAAGGATGCAGTTTGGCTTCAGCACTACATTTTCTGAACAGCGAGTTATTTCTAAAGCCATAACTGCACCCCTTTCCAGTTGTGTCTTCTTAATTCCTGTGTTATCTCTAGTTTCACAGGGCTAGACCAAGCCCGTGCTACTTCTGAAATTCTTAGGACTGAAGATTTATATTTGTTCACCACCTTTCTTAAGATATCAGGGACAATTTCCAAAGATCTTTTGGCACCTGAAGATTAAATATACAAGTTTTTGGGCATGCCAAAGAGCATTTAATTAATACCTACCAGGCACTTAACAACCCTAAAAGCCTAAATACCATCCCTCACCCACCAGCACCTCCCCAAAACCTCAGACATGTTTAACTTTCACCCTAGGCCAGCCCAGCTAAACAAACAGGTGTGTTTGGGACATCACCTGGTCACTGGTTTCTTCATGTGGCTAACTCAGGAACTGACAACCTCCTAAACAACACTATTCCTCCCCCTCCCCAGCAAGTAGTGTCACTATTGTTATAGAGCAAGATGAAGAAATTTCTGCTGCTCTCAAGAGCTCATGCTTCTGAATTCCCATCCCTTCCCCTGAGCACGAACTCAGCATTAGGAGTTGAGTGCACAAGTGGAAGTTTGATTGCAATTGTTGGAAAGGATTAATCCCTGCCCAGGCAGCTGACTTCCACAGTGCAATAATTAAGTGGAACCGTTGCACAAGATGAAGCATGAGGAAGGAAATTAGAGTATGCCACGCCAGGGTTGTTTTGTGCTAGAGCTGTCCCCACATGGGCTTACACTCCATCACACTCACTCTATGCAATGCTGTCAAGCATCTGGACTAATCCATTATCCCAGGATCAAGTGAGGAGAACACAGGGCCAATCTCATCATTCCTCTTTATAACTAATTGCAGGAGACAGTGACTTGCTGCTGTGTGGGAATGCAGGTAGAAAGAGCCCACAAGCAAGCAATATGAGACAATCAAAGCTTAAAGTACATACAGACATCATCCCGCAGTGACAAAACTTGTGCCTTTCTTAAACACCAGGCATGGAATTGCACAGCCAGATAACATTAAAAAACAAAATAAAAATTAGGTTACAACAAACGCATGACACAAACTAAAGAAAGATGGAAAGTCCTGATGAGTAAAGCACATACGAACACCTGCTGCTGCCCAGTAAAGCTCTGACTCAGGCGAACAAGTCACTTCAGAGGCAGAAAGTTTCAGCCTGCCTAGCCTGACACAGATGCAGGGCCCCACACTGAGGGTGGCAGTGCTCTGCTGGGAATGCCCTTTACTTGAAAACTCCAAGAGCAACAAGGAAGGCTTAACTGTAAAAGGCACAAGTTCCCTGCTTCCATCCTAGCTCAATGCCAGGTCTCCTCTTCACTACCCAAACTAACAAAGAAAAACCACAACCGCAAAACCCAATAAACCTTCCTGCAGTCATCAGCTGATAGATGGTGCTGCTTGGCAAAGAAATTTCTTTCCGGCAATGGGGCTGGATTAAGGTGGTGGCCTCCAGGTTCCAAAGCAAATTTCCTTTGGACTTCTGTGCAACTTGCTTTTACATGAGACAGCTCTGGAATCAAAATCTCAAAATACTAAGACAAGACATGTATTTAAAGTATAGCTAAAAACCTCACTCCTGAGATCCATTCCTCATCCTGGATGAATGCCCCATCCCTGGAAGTGTTCAAGGCCAGGCTGGATGGGGCTTTGAGCAACCTGGTCTAGGAGAAGGAGTCCCTGCCCATGGCAAGGGGGGTTGGAACAAGATGATCTTTAACGTCCCTTCCAACACAAACCATTTTGTGATTCCTTAAGACCTGACATAACTCCAGTAAAATGAACCAAGTTACACTGGTGGAACAGTGTCAAGCCATCACGTGACAGAGCAATTCACTGAAGTTAAAGGTTATTCAGCTTTCAGTCTCTCTTTGAAATTAAAATCCCTACAAATTAGGTTTCCAAGACATGCTGTGTGCACAGAACATCATCTGGTGTGCGAGAAAAAATCGGATACAGTCAAGCTTGTGAACTGCACACCACCATAGCCCAAGGACACAACAGAGTCACTGCCACTGGGGGCGCTGGAAACGTCCTGGATTTCAGTGAGCCAGGTGCAGGGCAGGTGGGCCTTCCCACCAAAGAGATGCACAAACTGCAGCCTGGCCATGTCTAGCCGAGTTGCCAGCCCCATGCCAGGCCTGGCCTAAGAAGAGGGGTGGGAAGCTGGCAGGGAGATTTCCCAGTGCCTCCTCACCAAGCTGTAGGGCAGCTCTGGTGAAGCTCAGATACAAATCCATACCTCCCTGCCCCAAAGGTGGCCACAATTTGGAAAACTGAGCCAAGCATTCTCCCATTCCATGCTATTTAACAAATATCAGCCTTGTCCATACAATTAGCATATCTTGTGTCTGTCTTGTATTTAAAAACAGTATAATTTTTCTTATTAGCCAAAGGGTAAGAAGAGGTCACACAAACCATTACAGAGCCTAAAAGCCAGATATTAATTTTAAGACTGTAATAGCTTTGTGATCTGTGCAAAAAAAAAAATCAAAAACCAAACCATCATCATTCCAGATGATGTCTTATATGCACTGGCTTCTTTGCAAAATGAATTTACCTTTTCATTACTATTTACTGACTGTGCTTGTATTTCATTTGTATGGATTTTATCCAGCAAAAAAGAGCCTCAGAAAAAATTAATAAAAAGATGGAGACAGTGAACAATCATTGGAGTCTGTATCTTGACTCTTAAGGTCACAGTTCTGCTGTTTTTATTATGTTCATTTCAGAGAAACAAAAAACCTTCTTTGATGGGAACAAATCAGGATTGGTAATTGCATGGACACTTCGGGTACAGCAGTGCCCAAAAACACATCTGTGACAAAAATCAAAGAATTCGCCCTCACTGTTAGGCCTGAGCAGCCAGTTTGTCACACAAATAAATATTAAAATCCCCGAGACTTTTAGCAGCTCTCAGTCCAGCTGCACATCCTCACACGGGGCTGAGCCAAGTTCTGTTCTGCAGCACATACTGGCCTACATCAGGCTCCAGCGGTGTCCCTCAGCGGGACGTACTGGGACCAGTACTAACTTCATCCATGACATACTGGGATCTAGTACCCCCTCAGCACATTCGTAGATGAGACCAAGCTGAGTGGTGCTGTTGACACACCTGGAGGACAGGATACATCCAGAGGGACCTGGACAAGCTCGAGAAGTGGGCCCAGGGAGACTCTGTGGTGGCCTTTCAGTATTTGTAGGAGGCTTACATGAAAGATGGGGACAGACTTTTTAGTAGGGTATACGACAAGGGGTAATGGTTCTAAACTAAGACGTAGAATGAGACTAGAGGTAAGGATGAATTTTTATAGAATGACGGTAGCAAAATGCTGACACAGGTTGCCCAGAGAGGTCACATCCCTGGAAACATTTGAGGTCAGGCTGGACAAGGCTCTGACCAATGTAGTCTAGTTGAAGATGTCCCTGTCCACTGCAGGGGGTTGGACTGGATGGCCTTTAAAGGTCCCTTCCAACCCAAACCATTCTGTGATAACACTACATTGCACCACAGCTTCAATTAGAGCTTGCAGTCTAAGCTGAGGCACAATTGCATATAAAACCAGGCTTCCTTAGTGCTAGTACTGTTTGTTTATCCAACAGCTACTTTATGCCCACCATCCACAAAAAAGAACTAGGAACCTCCTTGCAGAGGATTACTACCAATACCTTGGAGAAGGCTTCACAGCCAAAGCCTGTTTTCATCTTAGTTGTGTCACTTTGGGGTTTTCTTTGGCCCTTTCCTTAAATATCTCAGTAGTGTCTGAAATCATTTCCATTCCTCAAGTAAGAATTTGCAGATTGGATAATATCAAGACTGCCCAGTTCTTGAGAAGCACTAGTTAAAATAAGGAAGAGCAGGAATACACCACATTTGCCAATCTGACGCTTGAAGTCTCCTATGAATTAGACCAGATAAATACTGGGGGAAGACCTAAATCTTAACTAGAAACCTTTTTATCAATCTGTTCAGTAACAGGGTGGACAAGGACACTTTTAAGTACCTTAAATTTCAGGATTGGGCCAGGAGCTTCCAGTCAACACTGAGATTTTTATAATAAGTTTCCAAGGACTCTCAATTGAGTTTTTTTTCATTAGCCTCCTTCATGTCAATTAGGAGCTGTCTACAATGACAGCCTGCATACATTTAATGTATTAGAAACAGGGCAGCTTAACAGGACACAAAGGGAACCCTTGGCTATACCCACTGTGCTCAAGGTAGAAATAACAGATTTCAGCAGCAGAAAAATAATTATTAACATTTGAATTGGATTCCATAACCACCTTTGAAACCACCTACCTGTCCAAGGCCTGTAGAGTTTTATCAGAGCTTGAAAGGGGCCAACCCTTCTCTAAACTCAAAGGTCTTTCTCTAAATATAAACAAAAATATGTGCTTAGGTCATAAAATAAGAATCAATGCTCTATGTGCCCAGCACTAGAAATTAAAACTTTCAGTTCAATCATTGATTTCTTGAGCTATCTCTCTACTCATTCAACCCAATACAGCTGCAACATTTCCCAGGTCTGTCAGGGGAAAAGGAAAAAATGTACAAAAAGCTTTCCAAAGGCAATAGAGTGGCCTAACTGGCACTGAGTCAAGTCACACCTTCTATGCACTGGCCTTCTGCTATTAGTCATCGTGGTATACACTGCTGCCCTATAAAAATACTTCTCCAAAGTAAAAATTAAGCCACCCAAAAAATGTGGATGTCATGTCTGTAACAAATCTGGGACAGTCCTGAACCACCTGTTAGTTATCACCACTGCCCACATAGCCTCTCTGAATATATTTTCAGAGCTAAGTGAGAAGTCTGGGGATACAACACCAAACCCCCACCAAGAGTCATAGGACACACAGGACTTTCCGCTTCATAAAGATGTACAAGCTGCTGCAGGTTCAAGAAACCTCAGCTTATTCATTCACCTACACATTCTCAATTAAGAACTGACAGCATGATGCCTCTTCTCATGGCCAGTGCCATTCATACAGCTAAGTCTATATACTTCCTTGATAAATTCTCTCCAAAATAATGCAGATTTTGTTAAAAAACAGTTCAGTGGAGACTATTTGTAATTAAGTCACAGAATTCCATTTGGCTTGTCAGACAGCATTACATTACAGTGTCATTGTATTACCTTGTCATTATCCTTCAACTTAGAGGGGCTTTTTGCCTTAAAATACGGTTTTGCCCTAAGCAAGAAGCAAATTGCAGCCTTGGGCACTTTTGCTGCAGCTCATAATCCTGTTGCTGTAAACTGATGCACCTAACAGAGCATCCCAGAGAGTACAGTCAAGATTCCAAAACACCACTGCAGTTCAGTTACTGATGATCAACTCTAAAAGCAGGAAGAAAGCAAAGGGCCCATAAACTGACTGTGAGGGTTCTCTTAGGGAATCATATATTTAAACCTTCAACCAAAACAATTCTTGTTCCATCTACAGAGAAATACATCACAATCTATACCTTGAAAGAAGTATTTTATATATATACACATACTCCAATATTTACAGAGTAGATTTTTAAATGTGTTACCTAAACTGTATTTTATGTGTATATGCATATAAAACAGGCAGGCATGTTTTTAAAAAAGTTGTCCTTACAAAGCTTCCTATTGTGAGTGCAATCCAGGAAAGCTCAAGCTCACAGCTAATATCCATAAATTATGACAAACACATTTATTAGCCCAAAGCTTGCACGACCAGTTCATCTTAATAGTAATAACATAACTCAGACCACAGTTGAACTAAGTTCACCTTAAGCAAAAAGCCTTTGCTGTGTCTCACTTGCCTTACCACTCTAACCTTTTTAACATAAACAATTTCCTTCTTAAAGGCCTGCCACGCTAAACCTGAAAACACTTCCCTATATATTTGTCCTTGTATAATGGGAAACGGGAACTCTTTTTCTGGGACACTACGTTCTAACAAGATTTTTAAATTTTGATTTATAGAACAGTATTTTTTTTTTCAGCATTAAATTTAATTTCTCTTTGTTAAAAGGAGAAGACTACTCAGAAATGAACCCTGTTAAAAAATTAGAAGCTCAGTTGTTTTACAGTTAATCACAGATTCATTGAGTCTCCCCAATATGACTTCATGTTGTAATTTCAAGATGAGCCTGCATGGTGAGCTACTCCTACTCTAAAAAGGATAAACACCAAGCCATCTATGTGCCTTAAAGTCCAAGGAGAGGGTAAAAAAGGAAAGAAGGTCAGGTTAGAAATCTGTAGAACTCAACTACAATTGGTCCCTTATGTTGGAGACTTAAGTTTCCATGATTCCAACATTAGGTTATCAGGAAGTATAACTTTTAATTACATACATTCAGAGAACAGCAGTAATGCCACACAAGACCCATTAGAAATATAGAATTTATTTATCATTACATTCAGACAGCAATATAGTGCAGATTTGGGCATGCCATGTCTCGTATCATAGCTGACTTACGGATCCTATGTTTATAGTTGGGATAGCTATTGCTGGCCCAGGAAACACAAAATGTGTTACTGGAGTAGCTCCTCTTGAGAACTTCAAGCCATTAGCAATAATTTTTGCAGATGGGTACTCTTGACAATCCACAAAAAGTCATCTGCCATAGCCTATATTATCCAACCTTTACTGTACCTTACCTTCACAGCTCCAGAACTCAAGCAAGCAATTTCAACAACAGCAGTGGACAGGGAATTGAGGACTTGCCCCTTATCTTCCCTCAGGCAGCAGTTCTCAATAAAGGCAATACCATGTTATAAGGCCACCAAATTCCTCAAGGTCCATGATCTCTGCTTTGGGCAGGGCAGCTCCTTTTCCATCCTGTAGGGTCTCTGCAGTCCTCACTTCCATTCCCTCCTTGCATATCCAGGTGCAAGTTAACAAAAAGAGTCAATCTTACAGTCCTGACAACATCCTAAAACACGTTATTTAAGTCATCTACAACAAAAAGTCTGTGAGCAACAAGGAAAAAAAAGACAAAATTGTGTTATGTTTAAACCTTTAAAGTACCATGAACAAGAGGTATCTTCACAACCAGTATCCTGACAGCATCTGTTCAGTGTACTTCCCTTCATCCTTACAAACTCAGAAAAACTGGGGTAGCTTTTTTCATCTTCTAACTCTGCAGGCATTCAGCTTTGGGAATACCAGGAGCTGCAGTGCATCATCACATGAAGATGGAGAGGGGCAGGAGAGTGAAAGAGTGAACAGGGACGAACGCAGAGACACTGCCCTTGGCAGGCTCTGCACCAGCCACACAGAGAATATGCATATGCACAACGAAGGATTTTGTTTTCTTGCTCTATTTTTTGCCAGTTTTTTTTTAATTAAAAAAACCACATTATTCCTGCTAAGGCTGGTTGTGCAAAGTTAGTTTTCAAGATCCACCATTCAGTCTGACTCAGTTCCTGCAGACAAGCTTCCTATTGATCCATTTCTCACTAGCATCTTGCTGTAGTTTTTCTGCTGTTCTTCTTTGAAAGTATCTTTGACTTTCGCCCGTTTCAGACCTCCATCCCTGGAACAGAGCAAGAGAGAACAAGTAAACCATCAGGACTGTTATGGCTATTGCTATCAAACCGTGCATTACATTAACTATCTTGATCAACTCTAGAGTTTTAATCTAAATTATTATCATTAAAGGCTTTTCATTAGAACTTCTACAACATCCAATTTTAAGCACGCTTGTTAAAACCTTTACCTCAAGCCACAATGCTTATGCAGTCCAAAATTTAAATTCAGCCCATTAAAGCAGCCTATTCATGTTGGTAGCAAGCTGTACCTATAATAGAAATCTTTGGCAATCTGGGATGCTACTTCTCCAGACTGGAGAGACAGCCAATCTTCGGCAACACTACAGTCATATCTTGACTTACATTATTCACAGCTGGGTCTCATGGTTGAATCTATTTACCAGTTCTCTTCACCTGAATTTTGCTCTCAGGTTTGTTTCATATGAAATCTAGGCATTATCATGCCACTTACTGGGGAAGGACTTGAGAAAGTCAAAACAAAGCTTGTGGCTTTCTGCTCTGCTTTTTGTTGTTCATCAGATTTGTCAAGTAACTTCACTTCTGCTACTTAACCATAGCAGAAGTCTCAATATGAGAAATGTAAGTGGACCTTCTTCAAAAGCATCAAACCTTTATATGAAACTCACTGCATGCTACATGCTCCAAAGACTTCATACGTCTTTATTTTTGTTTTGACATACGTGCATGTGGAGCTACTCCACTGTTTTCCAATTGGAATAAAGTGCTGTTGAATGTTATCTGTCACAAACCTAAGGAGGGAAGCACCTCTCAGTCAAACTAACCACAAATAGTCCATGAATTCTAACAAGGATGTCATCACTCACCACGGGAGTTCAGTCAGTCCTCCTTGGCGAGCAATGGCTGACCTCACTCTGTTGGCAAACTGAACAGCATCTTCATCTTCCTTCAAGGGTCATCAATTCAACATAATCAAAGCAGAGAGAAGTCAGTTGAAGCAGACTTTCATAATGTTTTTATCTGCTGCCTCATCAAATTAGCTCACTGCCAAACAATCCATCCCTTATCACGCCAACATCACAATCTGATGTTCCCATGTGATAATAACTCATTTTCCCCCTAGAGTGTTGAAATTAGGAGAAAATTTTGCTTCAACAGGATAGAACATTAACGCTATTGCTACTGTGAACAGCACTGCATTTACTGCTGCCCTTTGCTGATGGTGCCAAGCTGCATCAGGAAAAGCCAAGTCAAATCATACATCAGTCAGCACTGACAAAAATCCAGTATAAAACTCTGATTTGGAGACATGGGGTGGGTAGAGGGTTTAGGGGGAAAAAAAAGAGTAAAAGTGCACTTGCAGACACAGTTAAGTTCTTAAACAGCAATCGACCAGATGCTGGATTACCTTTCTAACCATTGGTGGCAAGTACCACACATTGCAAACGATGGCCCAGCTGGTCATTATTCGCAGCAGATAGCTCACAATGTTGTATTTGCTGCTGTTCCAGAAGGCATCTCCAAACTGAGGATCATACTGCAAAGGATCACAAAAAACAAATGATTGAGCCTTTCCCAGACCATCACAGCCTCTCAGACCTGGGATTACATGGCAGAACCAGCAGCAGACATGATTTGCCTGAACAGCCAGAAGAGTTAAATCTGCTGTGAGCTGGACGCTTCTCTTCCCTTCAGCTCCAGGAAGGACTAGCTGGATTTCTTTTCCTTCCAGCTTTCTGGAAGAAGCAGCTGACCCCATCAGGGCCTACTAGCCAGGCTCCATAGGTCAAAGGACTTCACTTTAATTTCAGCCACTTATACTCCAGGAGCCATCTGCAGCATGCACCCAATTGCCTGAGCTACTGCGCTTTCAGTAGCAGCTGTATTGAGACAGCTTCCTGCCCCTCTGACAAAAACCCATCCCAAACTCTGAAATTCAGCAGCCAGCTATTTACACTTACTTTGATTGCAACAGGATAGATTGTCCCTCCTATTTCAAAGCTCCCCTTCTTGAACATCATCACAGATGTATTGTTTATGCAGGTGCCTGTCCAGAAGATAAAGTCATTGCTTCACACAGCCATCTCAGTACAACACAACACCAACATAACAGATCTTACCCATAAAGGGCCTGCATTTGCTGCTGAGTGAGTTAAGCATCTCTTCCCCTGCTCACTTTTATCCTTTGTCTTGTGACTGACTCCCTGAATGAAGCCAGAAGGTGTGCAAGACAAAAAGCACAACGCTGAGGTTAAATCTGTAGGACAGTGAATTGATAGTCTCAGGGCAAAATAAGCAATCTTCCCGTTCTTCTGCCAGGAGAAGCAACGTTCAGGGACAGTATTGTGTTGCCTCCATGTATGTTCATCTTATAATAAAGAAGAAAAACAGGAATGCCCTAACAAAGTTGAAGCCAGAGGTGAAGATAGATTTGAGCAGCAGAAGCCATGAAAAGAGAATAGGGACGGCATCTACACTGAATGGAGATAAGTAGTTCAGCTTCTTACCTTCCGGAAAAATTAAGATCGGGAGCTTGCTTTTATCTGCCACGTGTTCCCTGAGTCTGTGGAAGCAGAAGGGAAGTTTAAAAACCAGCTCATTTCCACTCTTCTTTCCTCAGGCAGGTGCATTAAAAATATCTCTATGTATTACATATGTTTGAAACCAAAGCCTTTTACTAGACACTAATTTGTACTTGCTTTTCTTTTCTACAGAAACTGAAGCTTTGTGCCAGCCATCCCTTAGGCCCCTGGAGCGTTACATTGAGGCAACATCCTGTTTTCTTTCTTCCACATTATTTTACTAATGACTGTCAGAGAAGCCAACCATTATATGCCATTAAGTCAGTCCAACTTACTCTGATCAACTCAACCTTCAAGAAATTACCTACATAAGAAAAAAAATTATTGATGCAGTGGTCCATCCAGCCTCTGCTTACTTAACAGCAGATTTCTTAAAATGGGACTCCTAAATGCCTACAGCTCACGCTACTTGAATAACACTTGGATAACTTGGCAAAGCTGTCCTGCTGAGTAGAGGCCAATAAGCCAGTGAAGAAGTTAACCTGTCAAAACTAACCTAAAAAGTTCTCTACGAATTAGGAAGAATTTTTATCCCTGTACTACAGTATTCACAGGTATGTTTTTGGTGACATTCTGCAGCAAACCACTTTTGTACACAGCTTATTCTTATGAGACATTTTGCCTCTCACTCGAACAAATAAAGCTTTTTAATTCTAGTGGCTCACAGTTTCCAGTGGAACTGAGACAGTTTTTGTCACAGAAAACCCATTTTATCATCAGTATTTCTCTTCAACAGAAAGTACCAGAATTTAAGTATCTTTACATCCTTCCAAAATGCATACCTGAATTCATCAGACATTAGTTATTTTATGCTGATGGCTTCCCAGCTGAGATGCTTTGTGACAGTCTACAATCCAGACATTACCAGAACCTTAGGTCTGAACCATGACACCCTGTGTAAACGTTTCAGGCCTTCCCTGGTGACCTGGGAACCCAACATTTTGACCACAGTGTACTGCACTGAAGCCCACACAAGCAAACACATTCAGGTCATTTTGAGTGACGCAATGTGCCGCACACCACCCCTGCAACTCGCTCCCAAATCCCCTCATCCGGGTCTTTGCCCGATGCCTCTCCAGGGACGCAGCCCAGCACACACCTCACCTTTTTGTCACTAGATGGCGGTCCTTGATCTCGGAGCGCTCAAACCAGACATGCGGACAGGCCTTGACTGTGGCTCGCTGGATAACGCCCATCAGCCCACCGTGAACCTGACCCACCTGCAAGCCCAGCAAGGCACATCAGTATCTGAGGCACCTGAAAGGAAGAACCTCCTCCTCTCCACCCCTCCAAAAAAATCCAACAAACCCAAATGCACTGGGAGGCTGCAAACCAGGATTGAGCAGTGACCACAGAACTGTTAAAACACATTCACTTGAGGGGATCTAGACACGCACATGGATGCCTATCTCAAGTACTTCACCCAGATGAAGAGCCTGGCATTGACACTTTCAGGACAACTTCCCCAGCACATAATATAGACCAATTTCAACACAATTTATGCTTTTCCCAACTGACCAGTGCTCAAGTAAACATCTCTGCTGTGAAAGTTAAGTACTGAAGTTCACAAGCAATACCCCACAATCTTTCCCTGTCCTGGTCCTTCTGCTGTGACCATCTTAGATCTCATACCATTGCATAGCATCCATCATTTGTCAAAATGATCGCATCTATCGGTGATGTGTGGTTGGCAACACAAATTCCTCCTTTCTGAGGTCTGTTTTCCCTGCAATTACATATTTTTTTGTTAGACTGCTAGTGCACTAAACACCACATTACATACGCAACAGTTCCATGAAGCTGTCAGGTGAGCTCTAGTGTGACATCAACTTGCAGCTCAGGAGAGAGCAGTCCCCATTTCCAATGGGATGTTCACATGCATATAAGCATAGACACACTTTTTCTCACTCACTTGTTATGGTAACGGATAGTACCAGACAGAGCTCTGACGAGGATGCGGGAGCACGTGAGGTGAACCACTTCACTCAGGTAGTTTTTCACACTGAAAGAAATGAGACTTCTGAAGCATCCTGGAAAGCAGCTAGACACACATGCAATGTTCTCCAGCCTACTCAATACAACTCAAGGATGAAATTTTCTTGGTGTTCTGGAGCACAGAGGGATATTCCCAGCTCTACCACTCACTTGCTACAGCAGCTCAGCCAAGATACGTCATACCCTCGGTGCCACTTCGCTAGGCAAGGCTGTCCTCTCTTTGCTGGCTGTTTTTCATCCCAGCACTATTACCTGCCCTGCAATGCCCCATTTGAGTATCTCATGGCAGCAGGAGGAACCCATCAGAAATCATCAACCTCAGTGCCAAGACTGGCAAGAACCCAACCTCGGCCCAAATTCAAAATGCCACTAAAAACAAGGTCCACAAATCTGTGGGTGGGGTGGACTATCAGTCGTCTGTTATAGGTAAAATCTGTTCGCTCCTCATCTTCAGCTGTTTGCAGTGATGCAACTTGGCGAGTTCATCCCTCACACACAGTACCTACCTGCCGTTTGGCAGCTGTCCCACCGCTGTTGTTCCCACAATCATTGACGTAATCCCGATGGCAGCAAGGGTAAAGCTACAGACAAAACAGACATTAAACCAAAATGAGTGGCTTTGCTCACTGTAATAACACTTTGCCCCTTTAAAATGGCAAGAGATTGCAGAAATTCAATTATTCCTCAGATACTTGACACATGCAGTTCTCTAACCCAGCAGTTCCCTGACCTATTGCTTAAAGTCATGCGGTAGCAAAGGCAGCAGGTCCAGATACTCCCATGCACACAGTGTCAGGGAGATCAGAGCCTGCCCACCTTGCATTTATTTTGCCAATACATGACTTAGGGGAAGCATTCGTGAAAAAGATGACCACCAGCCCAACTCTACTCTCCACAGTGAACAGGCAAGATAAAAGTATTCTGAAAGGTTTCTTAACCTAAAAGGAGCCTTTAAGCAGGTTAATCTTCTGTATCTGCCAATGCTGCTTTTGTGTTAAAGAAAGCTGAGATGACATTTACCAAGAAAACAGAAATTTAGCCATTCCCAGACAAACAAAACCCCTCAGCACCAGAGCTTACCGTAGGGGCAGCAGGAAGCAGTACCGCACTATCACCCCAATGACCCACACCACAGTCAGCCTCAGGCTGATGTAATGGAAGTTGACATTAGTCCTTGTGAGCAGATTCCAGGAGAGCAGCTCTTCTGAGGAAAATCGCTGAGTAACTTCATCTTCCACAATGGCCTCAAACCCTTTCCTGCAGAAGTAGAAAATGTGGGAGAATTCGAAGTCCGCTCGATGCAGACGGGCAATTTCTTTCTCCATAGGCGTTTCATCCCTTTCAATGATACCTTGGGAAGGAAAGGGTAACCACATGAGAAAATAATTCTGTGAACTAACAGAATTCCCACCACTTGTCACTCTGCATTACTCAAGGAGACATATTTACTGTCAGAGCCCCTCCCAGGACAGGAAGAGAAGCTGTGCAGTTGAACACAGCATACCCTGCAGGAGGCCAGTTTCAGCTCCCCTTCCTCACACCAACACCTTGAGCAGCAATTACATCAAGTTCTGTTACCTACTGAACACAAAGCAAGAAGGCTCTTTTCTTTCCCACCATCTGGCATGTTCTCAACTCAAACTTCATCCAGGACTCTTATGCTTTCAGAAGAAGCCAAGTGAGACCTTGGCCTTTCCATTCCCTTCTGTGCTCTGTGTATTTAAGGGCATTCAATCTCCTTGATGGAGGCTTCCCTATCCTCTAAGCCCATCTCTTGCCTGACATTCTGGTGTCCGACAGCCACAACACAGCCAAAGCCCCAGACCACAACACTGTGCATGGATCAGCTTTGAACCAAACACACCTCCCTGCCTTCACAGCACAAATGTTTTCTGTAAGTACAGGCAGACCACACTATTTTTTTCTTTTACTTAAAATCAAACTAAGAAAAACCCTCCAAAACACCACATCAGAGAAAGTTGTGCCTAGAGGAGCCTTGACTTAGTTCAACACTAACAACAGTTTCAGCTGAACTCTGACTACATCATGCCTGGCGAGAAACCTGGAGAGTTCAGAACTGCAGTGCAAACAGCAAGTATTCCCCCTCCCCCAGCCTTTTCATTTTTTAAGCTTATGGTCTGATAAGCACCAATTTCTCATTACAGCTTTCAAAGGGAAGGACAAATTGTGTAAGCTAAACAAAGATCAAGTAGCTGCTTGCTGGTAAGCAAGTCTGGCTCCAGAAATTGATGACCAAAGAAATCTAGAGTAACAGTTAACCAGAACAACCATCCCCTGGGACATTCAACTTGGATTACAGAGGTCCAAGTTCAGGCTGTCACTCTGTCAGACATCCTCTGATAAATTGCATAATCTCTGTGCTTGCACACTGAGATAAAAATGGGAAAGGACCTAGCACCCAACTTCTTCAAGCTACTAGGAACTTTCCACATTGTAGGATGTGTTCTTGTAGGAAATCTGCCTCCCAATGAAGTCTTGCCAGCAGAAAATCTCTCAATGTATTTCCCGTGCCATAACTGTAACATTTAAATTACAAGTGATAAGGAAAATCTTCATATCACACTGTAGCATACATATGGAATAACACAGGAAGCTCCAAGATACAAGTCCCACAAATCACTAAGGTAAACACTAAAGAAGAACAACACTGCAACAAAACCTACTGGCACCTTTACAGCCACGACTTCCAGCTGTACCAGGGGGCCACCTCACTGCATCATCCTATCACAAGCCTACAAACATAAACCACTAATATAGTACACCTAAAAAGCCACATGCCCTTCAGGATCTAAATTATACAAGCATGCATCACATCAAACATTTACCAAAACGGACTACACTTACGCCATACATTAAACCCAAATCAGAGCTCTAGTTTTTGATTCAGTTTTTCTCGCACTCAGAAAATCTCCAAACTGTGAAACATCCAGGACATGAGGCCAGTCAGTCCAACCTGTCTGCTCTGTGCTGCTGGAGACAGGTTGTAGGCAAGAAACCAGGGGAATGCTCCAGCACCCATCACACAAGTACCACCCTTCTGTCCAGTTCCCAGAGCTGGGAATGTTTCCTCCTTATCCAGCCCTTATCCTTCCCCCTTATTCAGCACCAGCCAAGCAGCTGGCTCATCTGGTTCCAGCTTCTCAGCTGAACCCAGCCCAGGGTTCAAGTTTATCACACTGCTAGCAGGCTGAGATAGCAGGGCTGTAATGTCTTGCCTCATCAGCCTATGCTGTCCTTGTCACATGACACCCCATGCACCAGCCACCCTGCAGCCTTGGACAGCTACTCTGAGCCAAGATCTCAGCAGCACGTGAAGGTATTATGGACAGAATTAAAACACACGCTGCTCTGGGGATGTACTTAGCCTTCTTGTAATCACAAGTCACATTTAACAGCCTTTAATCCCTTGGCCATGGGCAGAGCTGAGCTTGCCAAAGACAGCACTACGCAGGAGTACAGCAAACATTATTCTCAACCAAAAAAAAAGCCATAGTCACTGTTTTTCTCAGTGTTACAGTGCAAGCCTCAAGCCTTCAAGCTCACATACTCCAGTCAACTCATGATACCAGGAACAAATTTGACACTGTCTACTTACACAGACATAGTAAGTAGATCTACTTAGTAGTATCTAGTAATTAGCTCCTTAGTAGTATCTACTTATGTAGTAAGTAGATACTATTAACATTATTTGCATAAGCTTTTCTTTCAGTGGATGTAACTTTCAAGACTCTTATAAGCATTTTTGTCTTTTTTAAACCCACCACCTTGAAGCAACACAGCCAGCACCCATACAGAGAGCTGAGAGCTGGTTATTCAGCTGGCAGTGAGATAGACACCCAGCCTGCAAGTACCTGTTCAGCCAAGAGCTCCCACTGGGTCCAGCTACCCTCTAACAGAGAAGGACCTTGAAGTGACAGCACCACATAATTCCCCACGTAACCATACCACCCAACATTTCCCTTGAAACTATTCCTTATCACACCTGGCTGCCCTTTCTGCCAAGAGATGTAAAGCACACTGGATTTGGTACTGCAGAGAAAGATGGCGTCTCCTCAATCATGCCCACTTGTCTTTTTGTCTATTTTTTTTTAACTGAGGAACACAATTTCAAAGTGTTTGGGGAGGACCATCTTTGCTCTGCCAGGGAACAGGAAAACTTGCCCTTGCACATGCATCTGCAGTGCTCCCTGCTATCCTGACCCACCTCCTAGTGATGGCTGGGTGGTCAGGAAAGACATAAGAGGTGATACACATGTCCTTTCAGCACTTACACATAGGTGCACACACACATAAACATTTACCTTTACCCTGTTTTAATCAACTACTCTGTAATTCATTATCAGCAGGAGTTTTTCCTCCCTCAGTAAATATTGTGTAATGCCATTGAGCCTCTCTCTGCTCATGTTCTGTCGCCTCAGGGGATGCCAACTTATATATTGTACTGTTAGACCCACACCTGCCCTGGCCCTCAAGTACTTTCTTCCACATCCAGGAACTCCTAATCACAAGTCAGTTACTCCTATGCTTAAAAAAATTCCCAAGAGCAAGATATGGAGCACAGCTTGGCACTGCAGACCTCATGTCTCCCCATACTTTCTCAAGTAAGGAACAGTTAAGACTCCAGCTTCCTGCAGGAGTCACCTCCAGTGGGGAAAGGTTTTAACTTTTTTATTTCAGATGTACAAAGGACATTAAAAAGGGCTTCAGGCTACCATTGTGATTGTGTATCCCCATCCATAAGACCACCTGAATGTAGCCCGCATGCAATCACCTACATGAATTACCTCAGGCCATTTTTACTACCTCTAATGCTCCTCCAGACAGTGGAGTACACTCAATTTAGTGCAGGTTCTGAACTGCAGCACATATTAACACTGCACACCCCTCAGCTGCACACAGGGGAAATAGCTACTTGTAGCTATGGGGTTTTTTTTGAAAGACAGCTCATAGAACAATCTACTAGCTAGCACCTCTCTCCCTTGCTGTCTCTTTACTAGAGAAGAAATAACTGTGTAAGAATGATCAGATGTCTAGGAGGACAACAGCTCCTACTGTGCAGCTAAAGCAGCACAGTAGGGTCTCTTGCACTCTCACTGGCCCACGATGTGATGGGGCACTGTCAGCCTTACAGGAAGAAAAAGGGTATCTTCCTGCATCACTGACAACCTGGGAAGCAGACAACATGGCAGTGACATTGTCTGAAAGGACCACTAACCTTGCCTTTCCCCCTTTCCTCCCAAAAAACCCCACAACTTTCAGGACACTGGTGAGCAATATAGGATGTACTTTTTCTCAGCTGCTCGAAAGTCAGCAATTAAACAAGGCAAGTTGTAACCTGTTTTCAGAGCTGCTGTGCAGTACCTCCAGTTTATTATCCCAGGTGCTGACAGCTGCATCTGCTGCCATGGAAGCCAGTTCCAAGCCTGGCCTGCAGATAGTGCAATCCCAGCGTTCGCAGTATTGATAAGGAGATCCCTTTGGAGCTGAAACACACACAATCAGTTTGGCAATTCAGTCCCCACTACTGGATCGTGTTCACATGAGCTAATCCACAGGCTCAGGTAACAACTGACTTGTTGGCTAACTGGCAAGCTGGGCCTGCTTCCAGCTGTGCTGCCTAAGGAGGGAGCACACAGAAAATGCTCACACTGCTGACAAATCCTGTCAAAACAGAGCAATTGAACAGCAATACTGAAGCATTCAGGAACCAGGAAGAAACCAAGTGCTGACTGCAATGCCTTGCTCAGCCTTCTGTTTCCTGGGCAAACTCAGACTTCTCTCAGCTGCAAAGCCTTAAAGCCAACTCTGACCTACTACAGCCTACCATAACTCGCACACAGTATGGGTTAAGATATAGAAAAGAACTAATTTCAAAATTAGGCTAAAGGAAGAAATATGAAGCAACTTTTCAGCTGTCTTTCTACAGATAGTGAATGTAAGAAGTTTGGCAAACACTGATATTAACTCCAGAGGGTAAAAGGTCAATAGCAGCAGACTGAAAAGGACACAAGTAGCCCACCACACACTTTCAACTTGCAGTCCTACCACAGAAAAAGCACTGGGCTTGGGAAAGAAAAGTGCTGTCCAACAAACACTCAGATCTCTTCAGAGAATATTTAAGTGCGCTAATGCTGTTAGGACTGAGATAGCCAGCCAGCAACTCTGCAAGCAGCAGGGAAAAGACAAATTCCAAGAAGAAAATCAACCTCATATTTAAACTTTAAAATTTCCATCGACTGAGAACAGTCTCCATCTTAAGCTCTACTATGCTTTGTTAAACTTCATGTTGTTTCATACCCTTCATTTCCTCATTCCCTGATTTTTCAACGACTCAGTAAAAGCAGGATTTTATTCAGCAGGAACTGTTTGTTAGCCAGGAGCACTGCAAAACAATTATATATATAAGTGTGCTGGTTTTTGCTGGGGTAGAGTTAATTTTATTCACAGAGGCTGGTATGGGGGTGTGGTTTGGATTTGTACTGAACACACAGTTGATATAGAGATGCTTTTGTTATTGCTGAGCAGGATACACAGAGCCAGGGGCTCTCATGTTTTTCGCACAACCAGGCTGTTGAGGAACTTGGGGGTGCTTGGGAGAGTGGGAGGAGACACAGCCTAGACAAGTAACCCAAAGTGACCAAAGGGATCTTCCAGACCATAGGCATCATGCTCAGGATACAAAGTGGGAGTAAGAAGGAGGAAAGCAGGACATTTGGAGTGATGACATATTAACATAAGTCATCATGTTACTCATGATGGGGCCCTGCTCTTCTGGAGAAGGCTGAACACCTGCCTGCCCTTGGGAAGCACGGAATTCATTCCTTGTTTCACTTTGCTTGTGTGTGTGGCTTTGCTCTCCCTGTTAAGCTGTCCTTATCTCAGCCCACAAGTTTTCCGGTTTTTACCCTTCCGATTCTCTCCCTGATCCCGCTGGGGCAGTGAGTGAGCAGCTGCCTGAGGATAAACCATAACTTTCACTGAGCATGTAACACCCCATCTCTTTTCCAGTTCTCTCATCACACATCCAATTGCTTCATTTGAGAAGGCCTCAGCACTCCAACGTTAAAACATTAGTCTTATCAATGTGACTTTACCCCAAGCTCTCACCATTAGCAGCAGGAGTCTGTGGCATCTGCGGCTGCGGCTTTTTGACGCTTTTTTGTAACCGGATAGTGGCCCACTGTTGAACAGAAAGAAAACATTAATTTCGCAAATGAAGTATTCACTTAAGGAAAAAAGTCACCAAAAAAACCAACAGTTAGTCAGAGACATGTTGTGATTTTCAAAGAATATCTTTGCCAGGTAATCATCACTCACCTTCCTCAGATGTGTCCACAAACCCAAACCCATACACAGTTCTTATGAAGAAACTCAGAGTAATTCATAACAATTAAAAAAACCAAACCAGAACAACACTCAGTGCTAGTCAGTACTTCCCAATTCTGCGTTCAGCCTTCAGAGAGCCAACTCAGTGCTCCAGAGCTGTTTCAGTTCCAGTTCAGATACACTGCCACCAAGAGTCTGAAAGGCCTCTGTCAGCCTTGCTACTGGCACAGCAGCCACTGAGTCCAGGCTGCATGGAAAGCGCCAGGAGCTGAGCTAGGTACAGGACACACAGCACGTGTTCACAAAGCTGACAGACACATCACAATCCAGCCTGTCTTCTTTCAGAGTAGTTTCATCATACTGAAGCAAAAAAAAAAAAAATCCTAACTGGGTTAAGTAAAACTGAAGCCTAAACATAGCTGATTTCACTAAAAACCAAAACCAGTATTTGCAATCATGGGAAGTTTCAATGAAATTCAGACTCAATCCAAAAAGGATTGCACCCAAGAATTCGCCAAGCTGAACAAACCTGACATTTCCCTTGACTCTGCAACTGCTCATTTTCTGGCATCTACCCAGAACCATAGAATGGTTTGGGTTGGAAGGGATCTTAGAGATCGCCTAGTCCCAACCCCCTGCCACGGACAGGGACACCTTCTACCAGATCAGGTGGCTCAGAGCACCAGTCAGCCTGGTCTTGAACACCTCCAGGGATGGAGAGCCCACAGCTTCTCTGGGCAATGTGTTCCAGTTGCCTTCTCTTCTCCAGGCTGAACAACCCCAACTCTCTCAGCTCTCACTCTGAAGCTCTGAGCAGCAGAAAAACAGGCCAAATCATCAGCTTTACGGTGAGCTACAGAGAGCCCCTTCCCCTGCCCTTGGGAAGGGATGCCAGCTCACTGGGACTAACCTGCTCTTTTTCAGTGGGTGGTCTGAGAGAATGAGATTGAAATAGGGAATAAAGTAAGCTCTGCTCTCCAATGAGCATTAAAGCTTCCCAGCTGCCCTGGTTCCTGCAAAAGCCTCTGGCAGAACCACATCAGTCAGGAGATTTCCTCTCATTTCCAGCCCTTATGAGGCTGGAGCCAGTTTAACCTGTTGTCAGGGCAGAAGGCTTTTTTGACCTCCATCTGACTCAGTTCCAGAGAGCTTTTATATAGCCCTCTATCTCAGACTTCATTTTTACTGGGTTAACAATTATAAACCTTTTTCTACCCCAAGTCTATGATGTCAGAGTAGCCCTTCTGGCCTGAATCCTTCCTTGCCCTACATGGCAGCTTTGTTAAGGGATGAAAAGCTCAGTCAAAGAAGGCTGACTTGGTGGTTCCCCATTATCCACATCAATTCCTCCTCCACAAGACTCCGTTCTATTTCTAGGAACACTGTTATAATGGGCATTTTCAAGACACACAGGTGACCTGGTAGAAATGAGCTTTTATCAAGAGATCACGATATTATCCTGTTCAAATCATAATAACTTAATCAGTATCAAAGGCATATTTTTTTTTTAAGAGCATACAGATGATGCTTGGTCTGCACAGGAAGGACCCAGCCCCATGTTAAACCACGCATCTTCCACCTTTGCCCTCCAAACGAGCTGTGGGACATACGGAGATGCAGTTCCCTTTTGAAAGGTCAGCATTCTGACTCATGGCATTATCTCCACCACATAACCTCCCAGCATGAGCCAGTACTGCTTAGTGTATCAGGTTTTCCTGATCACAACCTACCCTGCAATATAGTCACTCATTTTCTCAGTTCTGCTGCTGCTAAGGCAATAGGTCTTCCAGGAATTAATTTTAACTGTAGGAACAACTCAGTACTTTCTGCAGTACTCAAGTACTTTCAGTAACTTTCCAGCTACACATCATTCTTAACACTACTGTGACCATAAAAGTTCTGGGAAATACCAAAACACTGTTCAAGGAAGAAACTATTCACGGCACTGTCATTTTACATTTTGTCTATGAAATGGATTTGGGGGTGCAGCGGGACCAGCAAATACATTCACACCATCATTTCTGACCAGACTTGAACCACTGAACTCAACAAATTAAAGTCCCCACAAACAGCTAAGTCACTTAGCACACAGAAGAACAAGAGCATATTTGGCTAATGGTCTCAGCCACACACACTAGCAGAAAAAAATAAGTTTTCATCTTTCAAATCCTCTCAAAGGAGTAACCAAAACCTGGAAGAACACTTTGGTGCTCAGAAAGAGCATGCAACACTCCCTTCAGAAAGCTCTTGCTACAGAAATCCTGCAGTTACGGGTTCATGCTAGACTGTGTCAAGGCCTGAGCCTCAGCACAAACCCTGAGGACACAGGTGATTGAGACATGCCTTTGTAATGCCCAAAAGCTTGCAACACCCTCCTGTACGCAGAATCTTTTGACGTTTTGCTATGCAAAGGAGGCAGTGGAATCTTCCCAAAGCAGAGAAACTGCAGGGTCAGGTAACTCAAGTCAGTTTCTACTGCTCACATGCATTTATCAGCCCTGTTCAGAAAAGCACATTCCTTCTTCCTGAGTGGTCTGACCTTTGCTCCTCAGGTCCATCTAACTCCAGAAAGGTGCAGCAGCCCACCTGGGGGATAGGGGAACAGCGGCAAAGAGAAAGGCTGGAGAAGACAGTTCTGTTTGCCCTCTACCCGTGCCTTCCCAGGGGATGGGAGCACTGCCATGAGCCTGACACCAGCATGGCATCATGTACAAAGGTTGCACAGAGTGTTCCAGGGGACAGCTGACTTGTGCTCCACAAGTCACTGGCTGAGGCAGTTTTAAATTTCATGCCGGGTCTCTCAGGGGATTTAAGCACACTTAATAAAATAGGCAATGATGAGACCAGCTCTCCCCCTTCGTCAGGAGCATTTGAGCATTCCCAAGGACCCACATCTATGACATGCCACAGCAAACATTATTTAAGTTCTCTGTGTCAGCTTTCTTCTTACCTCAATCCATCGTATTTCCAAAAACTGTGTGTTACAGCAACCAAGGAGCAAGAAATGAGAAATTTTTACTTAACATCTAATTCTTTCATATATTCTCAGGCACCTGAATTAAAGGCACTACCATCAAAGCCAGAATCTCAATTTTGATCAAGTGGAAAGCTTGTTTACATCCAGGCTGGGAAATAAAAGACACCTGCAGTAATGTGAGTAATTTCCCTTCCTTCCTGCTAGCCAGGGATATGTGCCATCCATTGCTGTTTCAGCTGGTTCCTGTGCTGAAGGACAACTTTATGCTACAAAGAGCTATCACAATGTGAGCTGATCCATCCCACAGAGGGGAAAATAACGTGTCTGTGTATTAGAGATCAAAGCATGAAACAATTATATGCCATAACCTCCGTTCTACTCAGGAAATGAGCAAAAAGCAGACTGGCAAGTCTTTTGGATCTGTCAGTAACACTGGCACAAATCTAAGTGGCTTGTCCCAGCTGGTGCTGAGCTGGCAGTCCTGAGAACCTTGGTGCAGACCTACATTTTTAGGAGGGATTCTTGAAGCAGTTTTGGGGAATAAGTATAAAACACCAGGTTCCTGAACAGATTAAAAATAGTACTGAAGTGGGGCTACCCACTGGACTGAAAATGTAAGATTAGAAAACAGCATGATCCCAGAACTACAAACATCACCACAAGTCTGATTTTGAAACTTTAGTATCCTAACTGCTGACAAGAAAGTAGCTTGGATGCTTTAATCACACAATGCAGAATTTGAAGATACCACAATTTACTAGGCAAGGAAAACATAAACTTTCCCCTGAAAAGTTCTCCCTCCTTCTCCTCCTAGAAAAGGCCTCTAATTTATCAGCACCTTAAAAAAAAAAAAAAAATCCAAAACAGCCAAAAGATCAATTTCACTTAGCATCACTAAGCAACCGCCACACATATAAAGGACCTGGGCAGTACTTGAGAGGGATAGTTCTCTATTTGGCAACTGTCTCATCTGGAGTTAGGAAGAGCTTTTGATATCTCTTGTAAATAATATGTGATTTTTGCCTCTGAAGTCTATCTCCAAAGCCAAGCCTAACATGTTGTTTCATGAAATCACATCTAGACATTCTTTGCTGGGATCAGAAATCAAGTCCTTAGGAACACTTGAGAGTGTTGTCCTGTTCCCCTAAGAAATGGGGCGTAGCCTTTCACCTCATTTACCACCTTTACATCACCTCTGACTTCACAGTGTTTGACGATTTTTCAGAAGGGAGAGATGACTGAAATCTGCAGTCACATGGAGACAGACCACTGGTGTTCCTCTTTTAAAGGCACTGCCAGATCAGAGCCAAAAGTTTATGTGCTAGTTTAGGTGAGCACTCCTCCTTGGAATCTCTCCAAATCTCAGTAACAACAGAAAGACTGCTGAGCATCTCCCACACAATGCCACCTCGTTTAACACAGCAAAATCTGCATGCCAGTTACTGGGATGTTTTGTGTGAGGCAAGAACACCACCACCACCAAGAGGAGCAATCATTTCCGAGTGAGGGCAAAAGGTCCTCTCTTACCTCCCATGCACTTCTCACTGTGATGGGACACCTTTGGCACTGCCTCCAAGGACCTTCCCAAATTCTTCCGCACACAAGAGTTGCATAGCAAGTCCTTCCTGGTGGACAGGTATCCAAAGAGCAATAAAGAGTCTAGCTTTACAGGATAACACCAATGGCATCAGCAAAAGGAATGCCAAGCAGCTTCTTTTACAGCAGCTTCACAAACTCTTACTTCAAGGCAAGCTCTGAATACGGCTGCTGTTATTTTTTTAACAGCATTTGCTTGTTAGCAGCATTCACATGCTGTAAAATTGGGAGCAGTTTCAGACAAGGGCTGATGACCTGGAATATGGTGCATTAATTACTGATGCAACCACAGCAGAGGGCAACCCCCAGCTCTGCCAAACTTATTGATGAGCAAGGACTCTTGATTTTTAAATCTGTGGTAAACATACATAAAGGCCTTCAAAGGACTGGGGTCTAGGTTAATACAGGCCAGGGATTTACTTCAAGATTCTACACAAAATTTGCTAAAATATTATTCCAAAAATCAGTCTGAGCCCTGTAAACAAGGGTGCATCATTCACATCAGACATGTCTCTAAGACATGCTTCTCATTACCATCTGTGCTGGCAGCTTTCAGAGCTCTCGATTCTCCTCTGCCCAGCAGTCCTTGAAGGATACCAATTACACAGACAGAGGCCTTCATTGACTCTGTGCAATGACATTAGTCAGCAAAGCTTGCTGCCGAGGCCAGTGAGTTACACAAGCAGCAGTCAAAGCCCACAATGATTCATGTATTTATCAGCTTACATCTTCTCTTTTTCCCTTCCCCACCCCCATACCCGGCACCACACACAATCCTGATGGTGACTCATGGGAAGAAGCTGCAGCCTGGCATACCCAGGACAAGAGTAACAGTCCATCCCACCTGCGCTGCACAGCCATGATCTCCAGTTTGACCAGAGGCACTGAGAGGTCCTTTTTTCCTCCCATCTAGGTCCACTCATATTGCCAAGGTCATCTGCAACACAAGGAACTTGGGCTTAACCTCCAGCTACAGGATAATATTACACTCTTGTCTAGAGAAAGTACATTCCCTGCAGGCAGCATAATAAGGTATCAGAAATTGCTTCTGTTACAAGGGGCTGCAGTTAAACCCCGATGGATCAGTCACAGGACGTGAAAAACACCTACAAGTGCAGCATCTGCTGTGCATTACAGCCAGCAAAACCAGCCACACAAGAAGTGCCCTCTCTGCTCACTGCAAGCCCCCACAAAGAGCCTCGAGAGATTGGGGAGGGGAGTGCATTCAAAGTGCTTGCAGTCATCAACAAACCACTAGTCCAGAAACAGACAATAACATGATGTTAGTTAATAGCCAGGTTGTTTGTTTCCTGACACAAATGCGACCTAAAGACCTCACTTCCCTCAGGCTTTCTTGTTTCTTAATATTTCACAAGTATTATGCACTGCACAGTTTAAAAAACACAAGAAATGTCTCTCTTTAGAAAGGGCAAGCAGGACAGTCTGTACAAAGTGTTGCTGACAACTCTACTGTCTCAGGCAGCAAGGCACACCTCAAAAAAAAAACCCCAGCAGACTGGAAAAAAAACAGTATTTAACAAGGTGAGCTGCAATCCATCAAGCAGAGATCATCACTCTGGGGGTTCATTGCTACTGCCAAATATATAGATACCCAGGCCAAACCAGTCCTCCAGATCTTCTACAATCTGATGGAAACAGAGAAACTGATCCTCTGTGACAGTGGCTGCTCTATGGGCCTCAGTGAAAGGCAAAGGACTTTCTGAAAGGCTGGATTCTCCAGTGCTTGGCAAGACAGCTCCAGTGGCATGTTTGCAGGGGCCTTGACAGCCCCAAATGATATTAAGAGTACATAAGAGGCAATGGATTAAGACAGAGCAAAAATGAGACCAAGAGGTAAAGATGCACTAAATTTAAAATTGAAAGCTACCTGCTGATGTCAAAAAACAAACAGGGAGAAATGCAGCATGCCACCATGACTGCAAGAGACAGTCCCCAGCATTTCAGCTGTAGGGAAGATTTCTGTGGCAAGTGATTTCACAAGCATCAGGATGGCAGGTGACAAGTCCAGACTAGCTCCTCATAGGGGCAAACAGCTGCTGGAGATGTTTCTGCAGCAGTACTCCCACACTTTAAAAAGCCATACTAACATGGTGCCAGAAATCCTTCTATTAACACTGAAAGGAAAGCCACAGGCAGAAATGAGCAATCTCCTAAAAGTTTGCTGAGTTCGGTAAGGTAATTCAGAAGCAAGTTAATGTACTTTCAGGAATACCGATGTGATGGGGGAAGCAGGCTTTCCAACAGCGAGTGGTCTGCCTGCTGTACTTTAGCACAACTTTCTACACTTTTTCCCCTTATTGCATGGAAAAAATACAATCACATAGGAAAAAATATATCCATATACTCTATACAAAGGTGGTAATCCCTAGTGCAGTGCTTCATGCAACCCAACAGAAGCACATCCTCATCTGTACATGCCGCATTTTGCTTAGCAGCATGTGCTTGCTGAGGCAGCTCAGCAGAGAGAAAAAGCTATTGTGCATCGACTGATGCTCCTTGTCAGAAATGTCAGATGGTCAAAGTACAAAAACACTTTGTTCCTAAAAAGAGCTTTCCCCTCCCTTGTCTCGGATCATGCTTGCAGCACCAGGAACAACCTTCCGCCCTCCTGAAACAAGCAGAAAGATTTTTTTCTAATTAGCAGGAAAAAATTCAAGTACAAGCCCCTGTCATCTTCAACGTGCTCCATCCCACAGCCTACACAACAACTGAACACCACAGACCCATTCTTGGATGCCTTCTTTTATCTGACATGACCTGAAGAGGTATCACAGCAAACTGTAGAACTGTCCCTAAACTATGGACAGACTTGGACCCTCAAAACAGATTAACTTTAATAAAGCACACGTTGTTACCTGACCACATAGGCCACGTAGGAAACAAACGACAGTGACTGAGTCCTTCCACTATGCCAACGTGTGGGATACAAAAAGGCAAAGCCAGGGAGCAACTTGGTATCAGCTGGGATGCACAAACAGCCACCACTTTGCAGACAGTTCCTGTGATCTGGCCCATTAAAGAGGCAACAAAAGCAGAAGCATCCTGACTGAACACTCTTCAGGTCCAAGAGCCCACCCTCCTCCTGGGAAACAGGGGAAAAGGTCTGGGGAGATCCAAGGCTTCGAGCGGAAGAGGAAGCTTAAGGAAGCTATTAAGTTAACACTCTGCTGAAAAAGGTCTCAGCCATCAGAGCCTGCAGCATCCTGTGACTTCATAGAGCCAGAAAACTCTGCTCAGGAGAAAGTATGCACACTCAATTCAACACCCCAGGAAGTCTCAGACACCCAGCTAGCAGCACCTTTCAATGTTAACATGATTTTGGCAACATCACATATCTTCAGGTGCTCTTGCAGGCGCTGCTTGGACCTGGCTGGCAGACAATCAGCCACTGTCAGGCTTCTAACAAAGAGAGACCTGTGAGCCAAGGAAAAGCAGACATACCACAACAAACCACTTCCTTTCAGGGATTATCCCCATGCAAGTACTCTGAGGACAAAGAATTCACAGGCAAAGCAAGGCCAATTTGAGATAAGCAGAATACTTGGGTGGATTGAGCTGCTTCATTCTCCCACAGCAAGTCCAACTTATCTGACTCTCCTCCTCAGAACACTTCCAAATTTTTCACTGCCTTTTCTTATATTTAGAATACTTTATATCATATCTATGTCCAGTATAATTCTGTATTAATATAACTTTCAATATACAGAGCAGCATGCAATTCCAGAAAGTATTTCACGCAAAAGTAATGGCAACTCTCAAGATAAGTCATTATTTCCTCCCTTAGGCAACAGGAGAGCTCTCACAATTAACCAATGTCGATATGCCGTCAGATACTTCTCCATAATTTTGCCCAAAACATTTTGAGTCACCTTCTGTTGCGACATTTGATGACACTAAAAAATAATGATTAATGATCTAGGAATAAAGAATGCAAATTGTGGTTATTCACAGGTGAAGGCAAGTCATCCAAACAAGACTATCTCACTAGGCCATCTGGATTGCTCCCTCAGGCCAGGGTGATCTTTACCTCCTCAGCTTCTGCTATTCAAAATCTTTTTTCCACTAACAACTGCATCTTCTCCCCGTAACAGTTATCCTGATACCATTCACAGTCCCAAAAAGTACTTGAGCAGATTCAATTCTCACCCAAAAGCCTTAAAACGTTTTGACTTAAGATGCATTTAACAGATGCTGATTTAATAGGTGGGATTTTTTTAGCCAGGCAGTGAAGTATATGAACAAGGCTCGCCTGAAAAAAATCGAAGAACAAGATGAAATTAGATAAATCTGCTTTCCACAGTCACGTACTGATGTATATTGCATGGCCACTGACTGTGGTATGAGTAATTTCACTTTTCCTCCTTAGAGATGTTTCCTCGGTTTGGGTGCCCCTCCTCCTTGGAAAAAGCGTAGTAAATATTTAAATCTGATCACGTCCAGCAGCAATTTAAAAACACTCTTCCTCACCACTACCATGAGCTTCAGAGGGAGGGTTTCACACACATATTAAATATGCCCCATGCAGAAAGCAGTTCCTCTGCGAGAAACTGGCTGTTCCGGAGAATTTAGGGGCAGATGGCAACTGAGGTGCTGGACATGCTCAACTCGGATGGGAGTCCCTGTCTCTGAGCAACAGCACTGCTGGCACGTCCCGTCGCAGGCTCTAGACCTTTACACTCTCCGAGAGCATGACCCGGCAACATTTCCCCCAGCTGGGGCACAGCTGCCGCCGAGCAGCGACAGCCTCGCCCAGGCCATGGTACAGCCTTAGGTAACAAGGTTCATTCCGCTCTCCTGCGGGTTCAAGGAGAGCGCTCCAGAGCCCACACAACCACGAAATTAACACAGATCTCCAGTTTTGCCCAAGGGCTTTAAGCCCGAAGCTACAGCCAGGCAATGCCAGGCAGGACGTGACCCACCCGCTCTCCTCTACAGGAGCAGACAGAGGAGACCGGAGCGGACAGACGCTTCTCGGGGACATCCACCCCCGCACACCCCCCGGCCGGAGGGAGCCGTGCCCGGTTCGCCAGCTCCCCTCAGCCCAGGGGAAGCGAGCGAGGCCCAGCCCCGCGGGGGACACCGCGCCGGGGGCACCCCCTCCTCCCCCCGGAGCCCCCGCCTACCTCCAGCGTCTTCACCAACACCCACATATAGGCCTCGGAAATGCCCAGCGAGATGCCCAGCGCCGAGGGCAGCACGAT
>VXBT01003077.1:203025-234269 GCA_013400235.1 Oriolus oriolus
CTGCGCCCGGCGGCTGCTCCAGGCGGGCTGGCTCGGTGCGGGTTTGGAAGCTGATGTGCCTCAGGAGACGGGAAGCAGCTAAAAGCGGGTTTAGCGGACGGCACGGAAAGCTCGTGGTGTAGGACAAAAACGGCTCCAGCGGGTGCGGGCGGGAGCGCAGCGGCGCTGCCACGGCGAGCCGAGTGCCTCGAGGCAGGAGCGTGGGCTGGAAAGCCGTAGGGAGCCCGAAAAGATGAGCTCGGGGAGAAAAGGAGGAAAGGAAAACTGGGGAAAGCTCCTGGGTCTGTGGATATCAAAGAGGACAAGGACAGCTAAAGAAAGGAAAAGGGGCAAGGTCTGCGCTGTCTGCCTGTGTTGTCTCGTGCCTTGAGCTGGGAAGAGGGATTCACTGAGGGTCCAGCCCCCATCCCAGCATTAGGCCCACTCCAAGAGAAAGGAAACTTTGTGCCAAGTGATTTAAGGAGGGCTTGCCTGCCCGGGCCTGCGCACAGCAGTTCTACAGCACTTGGCATGACACAATCCGTACCAAGAAAGCGGTGTTAGCAGAAAAAGGTTGAAGAGGGATGGCAGCCTTGACAAAGCATCCCGGGGAAAGGGAATAACATCCTCTTCCAAGAAAAAGGCAGTCAGCATATTTTCTGCATGCATCTTTCATAACTGTTTCATAGAAATTGGGTGTTTGGTTTGCCTCTCCATATTTGAGAGATCAGAAATATATCTGAGAGCCAAGTGCTTAGGATCCATGGAAAAACGTGCATTGGAGTCCAAGCCCTAAAGAACTATTTCCAGGAGAGTTGTGTGGATGAGGGCGTTGCTTTCTGGCTCCTATTTTTGGCTCTTGTGTCTCGCCTCCTACTCTTTGCCTCATCTGGTTAAATAATTTCTCTGAGGCAGAAGCAGGATGATCCCTGATGAAGCCTCTAGACACAATGACCACAGTGGTCCGGCTAGATTCAACATTGCCAAACAGCACTTCAGTGTCCTCATTCTTCTAAGTGTTTAGTTATGATCATGCCCAAAAGGCCCAGTTAGAATAAAGGCAACAACCTGTCAGTGCCATACACATGGTAATAAAGAGTCCTTACTACCTGCACTACAAGTAGTTTTTAAATATTACAAAGATATGTGGATCCAAGTCAATTAAAAGTGCCCAAGTCCAGAACAGAAACAAATCAAAAGAACATTACTTTCTGAACTGGCTGGTATTTATAGCACACCCATGGGTAACATATTTTAATTTTGTATTTTGTCTGTTGCTTCCCAAGCAGAAAGCGATACAGGTTTTTTAGTACTTGCACGTGAATTTTCATCTGGGGTGCAAATGGCAGAGGCCAGAGGCCTCTGTTGTTGGTTTGTTTTCATCTGGCATTAAGGAACAAAAGTCTTCATCCAAGAACAGATGTAGCCCCTAGGAGCAACAATGGATGCTGTCTAGATCCTGAGGAAAACAGTACAGTGTTCACAGCAATGGGTCATACAGCTTTGTATCTCCCTGACATTTCAGTACCTTCATTTACATAGCAACATCTAAAATTGCCATCTGAAGCAAGAATTGGAATACAGATAATCCTGTGCAAGGCAAAGTGTTGCCTTGTGTGTTTGTTGAGAAAACAAACCTTGAAAACTGAAGTAATTTGGTTTGGTCCATGTGCTTGTTAACCTCTGCTTTAGTGAAATGGCACAGCATATGTCAAATTTGATGGCGTGTGGCAAATTCCTGAGTCTCAGAGGGCTGAGATCCATCAGGGTACCTGGAGCAACAAAAGAAGGTTCTGGAGACCTCTCCTTGTCATATTCATCAAATGGAATTAAGGCATTGCTTTTTTTGCTGCAATAGCCTGGCTATTGGACCTGCTGGCACTGTCCTCAGGCTCCATAAACAAAGAGTAGGAAGGAGCGGTCTCTGCCAACATTTGTGTTTTAAGAGCAGGGGAGGGCAGCTGCTCTCCTACACAGCAGCGGGGAAAAAACACTGTGAAAATGTATCATGACAGGAGGCAGTTTTAGGCACAGGCAGCCATCCCGTGTGAGCTGAACAGGACCAGGACAGAAGCAAGACTCGCACGTAAACACAAACCCCTATTTATTGCATCCAGACTTCCCCTCCATGCTTGCATGAATAATTCACAAAGCCATTAATGTTAAATGGGAAGAAAAAAATCAATTGTGTTATTGAGTTGCTTGAAAAACCACCTTCTCTGCCTGGGACAGCAGGGAGGAAACGCGTGCTCATCCAACAGCCTCCTGGTGACAGAGCTGCTGGCAAAGTCCTGTCATGACTGTGCTGAGGTTCAGCCTTTGCACAGGTCTTGTACTCCCATCAAAGAATAGCTGGCTGTTAAGTGCAAAATCTGTTGACTTATTTAGAAGAAACAGCAAACCAACTTGCTGCCTTAACCAAGTGGCCTTTGCCTTTTAGAGATAAAGCTGTTGTAAACAGCTGATCACCCATCTACTGATAATTTAGTTTCAAATTAATTACATCCTTACATTTTATTTGTTTGCACTGTAGGCTGTGAAGACATAGAATTTCTCTGCCTCACTTTTTCCAGTGAGCCTGTTTCCCTGAGAAGAGGATTTTTTTTGTTCAAGCACTAAGACCATTCTTTCATTATGGGTAAGATAGCACAATTCTATTGAAGATACACAAAGAGTGCCAGTTTTAACAATTTTCCATGCTTTCATTTTCTCAAGGGCTATTTTATGTAGAAAGGCTACAGTTAGTCATGTTTCTGATGGAGTATTTTCCAGAAAGAAACATCCCATGAGATGTTCCTTTCCTTCCAAGTTCCTGTACTTGGAAGAAAACATTTTCATATATCCTTATTTTTCAATTTATTTCACAAAGTAAAGTGCATACCAAAAAAGCTTTGGTTGAAGTGATATGCTTCAAGTTTACCTAAATCAGGTGCTCCAAATGGATAGAAAAAGTTTTGCTGGGTTTTTTTTCTTTAACTTTGTGAGAAGTTTCCAAGATTCTTAATTTTTGTCCTATTAATACTAGCAATAATGCATTTTTATGTCCTTAGCAAGAATACATTTATTGTCCAAATAAACACAACTATGTGATGTAACACATGATTTTAATGGGGGTTGGATTGAATCAAAGACAGAGAAAGAGGATCAGTCTTACCACAATACTTTTATAAACTTTTTTGTTGGATTTTTTGTTTGTTTGTTTGGCCACACTTATTTTAGCCCCCCTAATTATCAGCTCCTCTCAAGTTTTGGTGGTATGGAACGTGGCTGCAAACTTGTTTTCCAGGGTGGGGGAAATCTTTTTAAGCCAACCTGGGAAGAGAGCCTGGACCTCATGTGGCAGTCCCAGTCTCCCTTTGCAAAGTTATTGCATGTGTTATTGGCTTCTGGTAGGTCAGATCTAATAAAAAGTAGCATTTCATTTGTCTCCCATCACTGGAGCTGGGCAGCTTCAGAATATCAAACAGTTTCATCTCATGTAAATATCTGTGTTTTATTGGAAGTAAATAGGGTCAGGGTGGTTATCCTAGTGCTCCCTTTTATCTTCTGCTGTTGAAGAATGGCAGGTAGCCAGCAAACCACTCGGGGGAATTCTGCACTCTCTCGTCTGTCTTCCGGCTGCAGGCAGGTCATGCTTTCTCTCTACCACTGTATTTGCCATAACTCACTGTAAAAATTGATACCTTTTATACAAGGAGTCAGATGTTTTCAGCTTCACTTTGTATCCTAAGTGGAATTTTACTGTCTGCTGTCATGGACTTCCAATTCTTATTACATTGAAAATAAATAGGAGCAGTTTGGCTTCCACACAGCCTTTGAGCCTGGCAGTGTGCACTGACAAAGCTGCAGCCTTGTCTCCAGCAAGAACGAGGGCTTACAAGCACTGTGCACTTCATGAACACAAGCATCCAGGCATGCCCCACCTCAAACAATTTAATTTCCATAATTTAGAAATTTAGGTTTCTAGGAATTCATCAATCCAGCTGCAATTAAAACCAACCAGCCCAGCAGATGTGCTAGAATTTGTGACATCAATACAAGGAGCAGGCCACAAGGATGGCACCTCCTTTGGCTGTCCACCATGACCTGGCAGCCTGGATTTCTACTGCATTTGGAGAGAGGAAACAGTGAAGGAAAAAACGTGGAAGTATTATTCCAGAACTCCATGATCACTTTAATGACTGAAACTTCCCGGGTAACTAAATTAACCACATAAGAAGAAACTGTCTTTTTCCCTTCATGCCAGGATTTTAAGGAAGGAAAAAACATGCTGATAGCTGGTAAATTAATTTACCTTTGCATCTTGGTGGGTTCCTTGAGTGATATGAAAGCTTGCACTTCCCAAAAGAGCATTAATGTGGTTCTAGTCCTCGTGGCAGCTTAGACACGCATACAGGGGTGCCACCTCCTGGTCCTGCCGTGCAGTGTAATCCTCGAGCTCGATGCACCCACCAGATCCCTGTGTCACACGGACACTGCAACATGCAAAAAATAACTTAAAAGCCCAAATGTCTTAAGACAGCATCTGCATAAAAATCAGCCTCAGCTCAAATCTAACAAGAATGTGATTTTTATATTGATCTCTCTCCTTCTAATCCATTGTAGGTGGATTTCAGAAAATTATATTAATAAAACACAAGACAGAGTGGTCATTTGAAGTGTAACATACTTCAATTATTATGTCATTGAGTGCATGTACATATATCTTATTTAAAGTTATAAATTGTATGAGAAAAGGAGACTGCCCACAGCCATATATGATGAGCATTTTAGAAAAAAGAATCTATTATATAATTGATAAATGCTGTATTTAATGTATGAACTAGTGAATGCTTACAAAATAGGCTGTTTAGCAGCTGTCTGTATAAACTTAAAACATAATTATTAGTAACTATCTCTTATAAAAAGAAATGCACCTTTCCAAATTATTTAATAACCTACTTTTTAGAAGTTTGATATGCAAGGATATAGTACTTTTCCCAGTATTACTCTGATTAATATTCACAGTTTAGATATTACACCTCTTTCACCACATGCATCTTTCATACCATCAAATAGAAATACCAGGGGATATCAACTGATGTCAATAATCCACAACAGCACACAAATCATGACTACTGATTAGTAAAGCAATTATCATATTAAAAGAGTTCAACAGGGCTCAACATACTGTAAAATTAGAAATCAGTCAATACCACAGCCATTATATAGAATAGCATTGATTGGATGTACTAAACGTGGGCCTTGATGACAATTGATCACGATGAACTCTGCTCACAGAGGAGTCTGGTACACTAATTGAGGAGCCATCCTTAAACAGAATAATAAATAGAGGAGGAGGGGAGAGGAAAAATGGCTACAAAGCTAAGGTCTTGCCTGTCTGTGCAACAAAGCAATGAAAAAACCAAAGAGCTGGGAAGGCCTCTGTCTGCTGGATGTCCACTAACTTCTGAGCCTCCTTTTCTGACACAGAATGAACCTATCAACTCCTCACAGGTCATCTCCACAACCTGTGCCACAGCTGGGAAACCTGCTCAAAGGAGTCTGAACAACACCTCAGCAGAAACATTTCCAAAAACAAATCCCGTGAAGAGGCCAGAAACCCCAGAAGTCTCATCTGTGACACACGTGACCAGTCTCCATTGGTCTGTTTGAAATCAGGCCTCAGACTGCACACGTAACCAAAATAACTCCTCCTTAGAGTGAGGAGCTGCCCAGGCTGCTTTTCTTGGGTTTCTTCAAGGCAAGCTGCACATGGAAGAGTTTGAGTGAAATGCTGGGTTGTTAAATTTGGCACTAACAGTTCATAGTTCTCACTACAGCTCAAGGAAATGCATTATCCTCTAAACTTATTCTGAAAGCATCCCCAGCCCCAGATCAAGATCAAACCAGCATCAAGGTACCGAAGACACTCATGCCAGCAAATGCAAATGTTGTACTACTCCAGGATCATCCCAGGTTTGTCACCTCTACTGAGTTTTAAAATACGAAAAAAAAAAAAAAAAAAAAAAAAAAAAAAAAAAAAAGATCAGGGGTTAGACCCCCTACCTGATTTAGAATGAACTAAAGGACAGAAGTAGTTTTGGTTTTGGTTTGTGACAGGGAAGAGATGGCCTGGAGAAACCCCACATTAGCACAGGCTGCTGAGACTTCAAGCAAGGACAAGTTTTGCTGGTAGTAAACCATGACCAGTGATTAAAAATCCAGTGTTTGGGGTATGCAACGTTATTTCTACGTTTTCTTGGTTTCCTGGAAATGGGAGAGCAGGCTGTGCAAGGCAGTTTGCCACCGATGACTGAACGCCACCAGATGGCCCCGTTGCACATCTCTTCTAATGCTCACAGCTGCAATCACAGGAACGCACCTTGAACAGCCAGCCAGCGGGGAAAAGTCGAAGATGAGCATTTAAATGTTCCCAAATGTAAGACACAGCGGTAGAAAAAGACATTTGGAGCCAAGGGAATAAAGGACTTTAGCTACATCAATCAGTCTTAACATGCAAGTATGTTGCAGGGAAAGATTATTATAAAAATTAGCACACTGCCCGAGTTTCTTTAAGGACCGAAAGGAGGAGTTTTTAAAACACATCTGGTTTTCCATCCACACAGCTCTTCAAACAGTGATGTCTTCAAGAGTTAGAAGCAGCAGCTATTTTTTGTTCTCTACCTCACCCACATCGTTGAGAGGGAGTTATTTTATTTATTCATTCCAACCTACATTTATTTTCAACTTGTGGCTCATTTCCTTAGGCAGTTCAAGTTCGGGGTGAATGCACCTGGGACCGCTGTGGTTAGTTGCAGTTTGCTGATGCATTAGTGCCACAGCAACAGGTAGCATCCCTTACATGCTTCATACACGGGTACCAGACAGCAGCACCAAATTACAAAGCAAGGCTATGTTTTACAAGGTAGGTCTTCCCTGCACTGATTCGCTGTATCATATTTAATTTGGAGATGAGGTCATCCAGTCAATTACAAGTACAGGGCTCCTTGGTTAAGGAGCAGAAGGGCAAATACATTAAATGGTGAACAATAGAGGAAATTTGTGCTCTGGAGGAAGACAGAGCTCACAAGCTTGTCCAAGATGGTGATACATCTTGTCTATGTTGTTTGCAGAGCTATCAGATAAATAAATTAAAAAAAAAAAAAAAAAAAAAAAAAACACCAACAAAAACATTTTTNCACCAACAAAAAACATTACTTACACTGACAGATTTTAAATTTTTTTTTTGCTTGATTGGCTTTGGTTTGGGCATTGATTGCCTGATCCACCCAAATACTCCACTTGCTTCCATTTCAGCCTATCATTTGGCACAGATGAGCATGAGACCATGCTGCATTTGATCCTGCAAAGGTACATGGTAAAAAAGAGGAGCTCTAATAGTTTAGAGGCCTGGTTCCTTGCAAGACCAGTGAAAGATAAGAAAAGAGGAGGATGATGCAAGATCCTTGATTGCGAAAAATAAGCTGTTTGTCAGCTTCCTACTCATGTGTTGTCATAAGAACATGTTCTTTTTACTGTTACCATGCCCTCCTGGTGGAGGAGGAAAACACACCTGTCTGTGGAGACCTTTTGGATAATAATCAATTCCTCCATAACCTTGGCAGTCTGAGGGCAGTATACAATTTCAGGTAAAAGCAATTGCCAAGGCCTCTGCTAATATATTCTGTACTTCATTTTCATTTCAAGAGAAAAGAAAGGAGGAGGTGGAAGGTAGGTAGAGAAAATAACACCAAAAATGTAGTGTAACACTTCTTTAAAGCAGGGCAAGGCAAAGTAGTCTGTATTTGAAGTTAGACTGGCATTTTTACCAGGAGATAACAAAGCACACTTCACTTGTCATTGAAAATTTCGTGGGTTCATCACTTGCTTTACATTTCCCCATTCTATATGTAAGTACTCACTTCATAGAGTTTTCAGCTTCTTTTGCAAAGACAGGCAAAAAAATGGCTGAGAAAATACTGACAATCCCACCATCCTCTCACAGATGACATGTAATACTTACAAATTCAGAGGTCTGAGCTTTACTTTTACACAACTTGGAGTCATAACCATAATGAGGATCACACATTCCAAGGCTCCTCTTGATGAGCTGGAGAAGTGTTGCAGGGCAGGAAAAAAAAGGCACATCAATCTCCTAATTTCTTACAGAAGCAGAAAATTTTTCTTCCAACAGTTTTTCTTTATCTCCCCCTATTTTCCTGTGTCTGGCCCCTCTTTTTGCCTATTCAGTCTCCCATTTTACCTCTGAGCAGGAAGAAAGCACACAGTAGTGTGGGAAGGATGCTCTCAACACTTGTCTTATTGCAGTCTCTGTTAGCAACTCTCAGAAATCAGTCACACAGAAGGAAAATCTCCCAGTTTTAAACTCTGGCACACTGAAGACATTTGAGAGTTATCAGGTTTTTCAAACACATTTCTTCACATTTTTATACCTAGAAAATAAATCGACAGCTTAAACAGCCATGGAAGCACATCTTACTACAGTTGGGAGCAAGTAGATCTGTTCCATAGCAGGAGAGCCTGAGTCAATTTTCCTTACTGCTGGCACTCTCCCTGCCTGGGTGGCTGAAAGCTGTGCAAAAGGGCAGATTCTCCTACTGCTTACCCATGACACCAACATTTAGACTGGCTGATCTACCAAAGGAATTCACATACCTGTAGCAATGTCAGGCCTGGCCACAGAAGAGGAAAGATCACTTTGGTGCTACCTCCGTGCCATGCAGCCTCAGGGCAATAATCACTTCTGTTAGCCCCTCCCCTGGATATTGTTTTTCTAGACTCTCCAGGGTGGGCAGAGTTGTATCTGTGCATCTGTCCCTCTGCAGGATGTATTTGTGCTCACCAAGAATGATCCTCTCTCTTTTCTGAGACTTCAGCCAGCAGGCTGCTGTCACATAAACATTATTAACTCTTCTTACCAATGTCAGGTAACTCTTAAGAGCACCTTGGCCAAAACAGCACCGATTTGTGTGTGTTTCATTAGGGACATTCAGAGAGTTAAAGAAGCCAGATCGTTCCATATGAGAGCTACTTACCAGAAGAGCAGATATTTTATACCAGTAAATACTATTAGAGACACAAATATTCCCATTGCATATTACTTAAGTGCATTTGCTCTATTCCTGGAGGATGGGCTTGTCAGAGGAAAAATCCTCAGCCTTCACATCCAGTAGTAACACATGCAGGTGGACATCCAGAAATAACAGCAACAGAGGACCGTGGATGTCACATCACAGGTTTTCTTTAATTTGTGTAATGCATACAAACAGACACAGAAAGGGATCTAACAAAACCACAAGATATAATTTAAAAACACAGTATATTTTCTGTGACGCTCTCCTTGGCTGGGACTAATTAACCTCAGCTTCACACACCCAGGCATCAGGGTCATGCTCTGGACACTGTTCTGCTCTTTGTCATATTATAAAACTTTCTACAACGCCATCCCTGGTCTTGTGACATGAAGGAGAAAGTCAGCATCTGCTTTTTCCAACACTTCCTCTCCAACATGCAATTCAGAAAACATATTTTGGTGAACTGCTTCATGTCTTCTAACATCAGGAGATCTATCTAGAGCAACATGGTTACTGTGGCTCACAGGAATACTGCTAGTCCAAGTCCCTGAGAGAATCTAGGAGTAGAGCAGTGTTTTATTATGAGTAACCATTTAAGTCTTCAAGGTATTGTAAATATTTTAAAATTGTATTTTAATGAACATAATTAACTTTATTGTAGATTCTTTTCAGACTCAGGGAGAATTTTATTACCACATTTTATGTTTTCCTATTTATAAAATTATAGTATTTTGCTTTAAATAAGGATATCTCTTTATAGTTTCCCTGCTGTGTCACATGTAAAATATCTTACAGGGACAGAAGGAAAACATGTTTGGTTTAATATAAAACCAGTCTATTTTCTGGTAGAGATCAGTCATGGAAAAATGAGATAAAATAAACAGCATTTAACAAACATTTCTGTTTCCCACAGATCCATTTTCTATTACTATCCGGCAATATTTTTTCTGTTGCTCTTCCTTGAAAGACTCTTTGACCTTTTTCCTTTTCAGTCCCCCATCCCTGAAAGATACAGAAAAGAAACATCCTTAACCTCACTTCAGGGTCAAGGCAGAAAAACATTACTATATTTAGACTATGTAGTCAAAGCAGTTTCCACTCTTAATGCTGACTTTTGTAAGACAATGATAAGTAATTTATAGTGCCAAGACTTACCACACAACAATGCCCTTCTTTTAACCCAGCATTTAACAGGCAAGTAATGATTTTCACCTCATACTGCCTGCTGTCTAGATCCATCCGTCAGCTCTGTTTGTCTCTATCTACCATACTATTCTAATTATTCTAATGGAATTGTTCAAGTAATAAAGTAATATTTTCTGAATCAGAGTCAGTAAGGGTGATGGACTACAGGGCAAACAAAGCAATTTTTAAAGGATTCCATGCTAATGTTTCAGAATATAGAACACCTAAATATGCTTTAAACCCAATTCCAGAGGTGTTGCTTCTTACCAAGGAAGCACAGACATTCCTGCCCGAGCAGCAATGACAGCCTTGACTCTGTCAGCAAAGTGAACAGCATCTTCTTCTTCCTGAAAAAAATATATTAATTAACTGCTTTACAACATAGACATTTTCTCTGTGCCTCACCTAAAGAGATAGGTTTTGTCAGACAGCAGGCACTGGGGCTTATGCCAGGCACACAAGCCAAATGTGGCCTGCAGGGCACTTCCAGCTGATCCTGGTTTGCCACTATTTGCTGCCAAAAAGAACTAAATGGGAGGCTCTCTGGCTTCTGGGGCAATCTCAAACAACACACAGCATGAGGTCCCAGGTCTGGCCAGAGCAGGGGATGCATCCCACATAAATCCACGCTCACTTAAAATTAAGACTATGGTGTTGCTTCCTGTTCTTTGTCCATTAAGATATGAACAAAGATTCACAAACACCTTGTGCAGTAACACAGACATCCTTCCAGACATTTCACAAGCACTTTCAGAACATACAAAAGTGTAAGAACCTCTTTGACCATTGGTGGCAGGTACCACACATTGCAGACGATAGCCCAGCTGGTCAACACATTAAAACCATAGGTCATTATGGAATGCTTTGTGCTGTTCCAGAAGGCATCTCCAAAGCGGGGGTCATACTGGAAGACAAGAAGAATAAGCTGCCTTGGTTTAAATCACATAAGCTGCTGTTTTTTTCAGCCACAAAGTCACAATTCAACTTATTAAATAAGGGGCAAATCTAATCACACCTCCTAAAAGCATCAGTAAATTCAGAGTAAAGCTCCAATATGTATTACAAGTTTCTAATAGTTAACTTTTACAAGCAATGCAGGACCCCAAACTATGACAGACCTGTTGAAACACAGCTGTAGCAAAAAATTTATTCAAAAGGTAAAAACTTCTCATCTACAGATATGCTACTACAAAGGTTTCCTTGAAAATGCTCACACCAGTTTTAACAACCTCAGGAAACGTTATAGTTCCAGAAAAAGTAACTAATGTTTCCAGATCTAGAGTGACCTGGCTAAAGGTACTCAAAGACTAGGAAGTGCCAAGAAAACTGCCTTTATCCTCAGAGCACACAAGAGCCAGGAGCCTAGCACAGAAATGACATTTCCCATACTGCTTAAAACCACAAAAAGTTTCTGTGTCTCAGGGCTCATTCCGTACTTTTTTCACACCAAACATATCCTTTTTCAAGGCTTACACATGAACAGCTTCTCTGACATGAGAAGGTTTTGCAAACAATCCTTCCACGTTTGGAAAACTGCAGTTACAGTACCTTGATGGCTACTGGATGGATGGTTCCTCCTACCTCAAAGCTTCCCTTCTTAAACATCATTACCGATGTGTTGTTAATGCAGGTACCTGGTCAGAATTAAAACAGATGAAGGGCTTAATCCACTCTGAGAAAAGTCCCAGGAAATGAATCCTAAATTGTCCTAAGGAGACTGAGTTGCTAAAGGAGAAAGCAAGCTTTAGTTCTGGAACATAATCCCAGAGTATGTCTTCATTATGTTATATGTTAAAGCAAATAAACTGTCATAAAACTGTTGTAAAATACTAGAACCTGACTTTTAATATCTCACCAGAGCCAATTAATTCTACAAACTAAAAACTAACGCCTCACTTGTAAATACTGGATAAAATAAACTGCACTCAATGGCAAGAAGTGAGAAGAGCAACAAAATCAATACTGTCATTTCCTACCTTCTGGGAAAATTAAAATGGGTAACTTGGCCTTATCTGCAATGTGTTCCCTAATTCTGTGGAGAGAAAATAAAATTTCAGTTATACTTCATATTTATGTTTGTCCAAGAATCTAAACTTCCATTACCTCTCACATAAGGACAAGAAAAGCCCTTGCCCAACTGCCCTTTGCCAGTCAGTTGCCTCAGCTGGAATATGTGCTAGTTTATGCCTTTATCTCAGTATCTCTTGCTAATTAAAAAAACTGATTTTCTACAAAGCTGTATGAAGCTCTATTTTACCATTTCAACCAAAGAATAGTGGTATTTGAAGCATGTGAAAATAACTTCCCAGATTCCAGCTATGAATGCAGTCAAACTTTTCTTCAGACTGAAATATATTCCAAATTTCTATTTTTCATGCCTTCTAGGTTCACAGCATCATTTTTATCTGTATCTAATGATTCTCCACATTTAGTTAAGTGACAGGTCACTATCTTACTACATTTGCTGCATCACTTAAAACCACAAGTATCACCACTAAGCAGACTACTGACACCAAAATCTGTCATTTTCCAGGACAACTGTCTTTCCTACAACTCAAGGGCATGAAGCTCCTCTCCAGCCTGCATTAAAGAACAAAACCAAAATATCAGATATCACAAAAACCAAAAAAAAAACCCCCAAAAGAACAACTGATGACAAAAAATGACAACACTGATGACAAATTACCAGACCTGACCAGACAATGAAGCAAACACCTCACTACCTTACTTTTTCCTCACCACGTGACGGTCTTTCATTTCCGAGCGTTCAAACAAGACATGCTGAGAGGTTTGCATGCAGGATTTTTGAATAAGTCCCATAAGCCCTCCATGTACCTGGCCAACCTGTAAGCCCAAAAGAAACTTGTTACAAAGCAAACATACACACACACACTTAAATGATTAAATTCTAAACACAGATGCAACCATTTCTAATCTTATTGACAAATTATACCAATCCCCTTCATCATAATTGTGCACACACCTGCCTGCATCTGGTTTTTTGCAGTCCAGAATGCAAGTTTGGATGCTGTCAAATCCCAATCTTTGTACCAGGAAGTTTATTCTCTTACCCAACACTACATCAAAGGGCATCTCAACATCACAGATATTTACCAACTGTCTTGTTCATACCAAGGAATAGCATCCATCACTGGCCAGGATTAGGACATCCAATGGAGACGTGTGGTTGGCTACACAGATGCCTCCTTTCTGTGGTTTGTTTTCCCTGCAATGACAACCATAGAAGTAATTAGTTAATGTTTATTCTCCAGACTTCAGGCCCCATCAGGTGGCAAACACTGAAAAATATCTAAGCGTCTGAAGGCAGTACTACGTCACCTACATACACCCTGCCAATACAACAGGAAACACAGTAGGGCATGTGAACATCCTGACAGAGTCTGGATGATCCAAACAGCTTTTTGGATCAAGTTGTACCATCACCAAGTATCCAGGCAGTAATGGAATAAGAATCCTGCTCCAAAACTTGAGATGTTAAATACTGCAAGAAACAAATTCCAGACTAACAAGGGCAGGGTGGCACCACTCACCTGTTGTGGAAATGAACAAGGCCACTCAGACATCGGACACCTAAGGTGGCACATACCATCTGGACCTGGTTGCTCAGCCAGCCTTTAACTCTGAAAGAAATGAAGCCAATAGAGACATTTCCAGTTCTATGGAGTCATACTTAGGACAATGCAATATAAACTCTGAATTATCCCCAATTGCTGTTACTACAAGGACCGTACTAAGGCTCACACTGCATGTCTGGTTTCAGATGCCATTGCCATAACTCTCTCTCACACTGTCACTCTACAAGTTTGTAGAAGAGAAAAAGTCACCTCATGATAGTCCACATCAATCCTCTGGACTCAAGCAGAGTGTTCCAACTACTACTTCAAATGCTTAAAGAAATACAGAAGAAATTGAAAGAGCCCTGAGCAAACACCTACCTGCCATTTGGAAACTGTCCCACTACTGTAGTGGCCAACACCAGCAACAGGATGCTGAAAACAGACAAGCAGATGCTACAAAGTAAAATAATCTTCATTAAACTCCAAGAAGCAACACTGGAGGAGTAAGCAAGAAGGTATTTTTATTTGGCTCATTGATCCACTTCACAATGCTTCCTTCCAGCATTAATACCATCTAACTAGCAACAAACCACTAGCTAACTAGCACACAAACCACTTAATCCAGCTTTGCTGGATTTTATAAACAAATTAATTACTAATAAAACATAAGGAACATGAGAAATGTCCAAGCTTTTTTTAAGGGATATTTGAGTTTAGATGGCTTCTTGGAAAGGTCATGCCAGGTTGTCCTTCCTGCACTAGCCAATAGTATATTATTTCACTACTTCTGTAAAAAGTACCATGAAAAACAATCCCAACCAACTCTGTCTGGCTCACCGGAAAGGCAGCAGGAGGCAATACCGAAATAGGATGCCAGTGACCCACACAGCAGCCAGTTTCCAGCTGACATGGTGCAGGTTGGCATTGGTTCTGCTGAGGAGATTCCAGGACAGCAACTCCTCGGAGGAGAACCGTCGAGTGACTTCATCTTCCGCAACTGCCTCACAGCCCTTCTTGGAGAAGTACATGACATCAGCGAGGCTGAAACATCCTCGGCACCGGCCAGCAATCTCCTCTTCCATGGGGGTCTCATCTCTCTGGATGATCCCTGCATGAGGAAATGAGCCTTCCTTCCACACGGTGAAATGAACAACATGGATTCCAAAGAGAGCAAAACACATGTGCTTTTTAGAAGTAGCTCTCCTCCTACTCAAGCATCATAATGGCATTGCTATGCTTCATTTATGTACTGACAGTTCATTCCACAAATCACTTCTCTAATCCCACTCTGTATAACCCCCCTAAACTGCTGAGGAAGGAGACAAGGATTCAGATCAAGCTGCAAATAAAACCTTGAGCGCAACACCTACTTCACTGTCTTTTACCAAACAACATAGGTACTCACACCTAGAAATGTCACCAATACACTGCCAGGAGAGCAGATCCCTCCTGGTGCCCCAACTCACATTCAGGCAGTGTTTGTATGATTTTTGCTCTTGATGCTGCTGATTAGTTTTATTTGTTTCCCAGCTGTAACAAACACCTTCCTCTGGCATTTTTTTTTCTTGAACCTTCTATTTTCCCTCATCCCTTCTTCTTTAAGAGTCACTTCACTACCAAGAAACTTGAAAGTGACTAGATTTCCCCCCAGACATACACAGCTTTACACAGACACATTGTGCAGGAATAATGACAGCACATTCATGCTCTGCTATTTGTAAAATTGCACCCCACAGGACAGCCACACAGCAAGTCTCAGATGTTTGCTGAGGTCACTCTGAGACCAGATTCTTATCTGGCTGGTTACAGTGACTAAAATTCTCTTGATTCATACCAGATAATGCTTGACTTTTTTGTTTGCCTCCCCCCACCTTTTTTTTTTTTTTGAGGGGGGTGTATTGGATGGCATTAAATATGCATTATAAAAATACACTTAATTTATCTCAATCAACCTACTTTCCCCCTCCTCAGAATCACAAAACTTTCCTCCAGCTGCACTTCAGTAAAACCTCCAACACCCAGGAAATCATAAGACCAGAAAATTATTAGCTGACAGACCAAGCACCCTACATGACTAATGACTAAAAGTGGCACTGCAAATGAAAGGATTACTATGAGAACTTAACCCCCTCCCCTTTGGTTGAAGAAGAAAGGAAAAATAGCAGGGAAAAAAATTTATTTGGATTTTATCCTCATGCCTAGAGAAGAGTGCAAATTATAACTGTGATCCATGTGATGCTGTAACTCTTTTACTTGAGAATCCCTGGATTTTTCGCATGCTAGGAGTTACAAGAAGCAAAAGATAACCATGCAGAGCCATGTCAAGCACAAAGAACACTCATTCCTCCCAATCCTGTAATGAGACAGTTGATGGAGCCAGAAAGCACAAAATACTTACGAAAACAGGGACAGCTTCCCAAATGCTTATTAGCAATGTCTTTCTACACCCACACTAGTGTCTAACTCCTCTTATTCACAAGACTCAATTATTCAGAGATTCTCTTGTTTATCACATGCTTTTGTAACTTCAACAGATATTTGCCCATCAAACTCCTTTCTAAGTAAGATTGTTAAATAGTTGCCTTTTTACAAGATAAATAGTGCTGTGTCCCCTTCATCCAGACATCTTACCAGTGGAGATTAAATTTTCAAGTGCCAGCGCCTTCTGCTTTTTTAGTCCCTCCTCAATCTGCAGGGTGGCCCACTGTTCCCAAAACAAGAAAAGTAGATGTTGATGGTTTTCATTTCATCATTTCCAGACATTCTGTAATTACCTCAGGTGAATTGTCTGAACCTCTTTTACCCCTGCCAGGTCTAAGATTTTAATTTTTCAAATTCAGTCTGAAGGCTGTCCTGCAGGCCTCCTGTTTCATTTGTTACATAGGCTACCTTTTGTCATTTCCAGGAAAAATTGTTTGGCTCAAACTTCTTTTCAGGACACAGGCAGTTGTTTTCTTCTGGTGGTCCAACAAGTTACTGAGCTTCCTATGAGACTCTAAAAGACCCAATGTGTCGAAAATTCTGTCTTCTCCAGTTAGCTTAAGGCAATAGATTATGCAAAATAACACCACTGACATTAGAGACATGCCAGAAAAATAGATCTAAAAAATGGATTTTAAACAATAAAACAGATTACCTCATTTTGATCATAAATGGTCTCTGTTCACAGAAAACAGAGGTGGCAACATTTTGTATCGACAGTATTTCAGAAGGCAGCAGCTTTGATAATGAGCTTTCACCCTTCCCTGTATTCACCTTTTTGAGCTAAACCAAGTTTCTCCTCCTAGAACATCATAAAACTCTCCATTAGCAAAACCAAATATAAAAACATGCCCAATTTTTGAACTTTTCCTAGTTTTGAATGTTTTCATCATACATACATAGACATATAAATAGTAGCTCTCATAAGTACTAAATCTGCCTGTACTTATGTCCCAACAAAGAGCCCAGGACACTTGAGTGTAGGCTCTGCTCAATATTAAAGGCTCAGTGACCCACTCAGTTTATGCCTTCACCTGCTATTAAGGTTCCCATCTACAACAGGTAAGGATAATCCATCTGCTTCGTACAAACTCTTGGTAAACAGTGTATTTCCCTCTGACATGTGCAGCCACACAAGTCACCACAAAGCTGATCTCAAATAGTCTTCATTGCATTAGCATTACAACATGTCTCATGTGCAAACACCAACCAGCTTTTTGCCACCCTTAAGTTTTGCATGCTTTCTATCAGCTCTTTCTGTAGCTATTAAAGTTAATTCAGTAACAAAATGGACACTTTGCCATGACATAATTAGGATATTTTAGTTACCCTTACCTGACTTTTTTTTTTACCAGCCATCATAAAAGAAAAGAAAAAAGTGAAAGCAGAATAGGCTTTGATGTGGTATTTTAAACTCCATGCAAACCATAAAGCAAACAACCCCCCCCAAAAAAGAAACTAAAAAACCTACACCACAGACCTTCATCTTGTCTATACTTCCCAATTATTCTCCTGAAAAGGTCAACAGATACATCCTCTCTCTCAATCTTTTGCAACACATGGAGAGTCATTCAGAATTGTGGAGCCAGGGGATGTCATGAAAACAGCAGCCCACACACTGAGAAATGAAAGAACATACAGAACAGGTACAGGAATGTTGCAAAAGAGAGTAAAGCCAGATGCGGCAAATTTAATCTCTTTACAAAATACCGCTGGTCCACATCCCTTCCCCAATATCCTTTAGGATAGTTGCATGGCACGAGGGAGGAAAAAACATAAAAATTACTGAGACTGACAAATAAAGCCTTCTGCCTTAGTCTGCTTTCCTGTCTCCTGTCTACTACCCTTATCTCGCCTATCGTTGTCCTCCTACATAAAAAAGCACCTGTCACCTGGCCAGTACTGCCAGAAATGAGCTTGCTCATACTGTCCTGAAGGATTTGGAATAGCTCCAGGAGGCTGGCTTTTGATTCCCAGATAGAAAAAGGGTGATAATTATGGACCAAGCTGACTCCAAAAATACACGTTAGCTAATCTAAATGAGCAAGACAACTCAAAACCAACAAAAATTTATAAATTTATAGATTTATATTATAAATGATTATAATAATTATAAAATCTTGCCTCCTATCACACAGAAAGAGTGAGGCAAAAGTGGCAGACTGTAACTAAATAGTCAAAGCTACAAAGGCAGTGGCCAAGGAAGATGAGGAGGAGTTTTCAAAGCCTGAAGAGTTACACAGGGCTCATTAGCTTGGAAAAGAGCTGGCTGAGATGGGTTAAGACAGACATCTACAAAGTCTGGACTGGCACAGAGCAGGGGCTTAAGGAACAGTTACCCATCTTCTCTTCTACTACAAGAACTGAAGTTTACCATGGGAAAGCTTTGGGCAGAGTGCGTGAGCAAGGAAAAGGCAATATATTTCCACAAACCAACATGGAACACGAAATTCTCCTCACTTGTGGCTTGGCATGGGAGGCTGAAGCACAAGCAGTGAGGAGGGAATACAGCTGTACAGTCACCCAGGTCTTAGGCTTTCAGTTAAGCCATTGAATTGACACCTGTCAAAGCTATCTGTCGGGGTCAAACTCTGGCCTAATTAACTCTGGAGTAGCTACTGTGTTGTTCTGCATTCGGCAGCATTTGTATGTCTAATTTGTTTTCAAAAATGAAATAAGGCTTCGTGATCACCTTTGTATTGCACAGTATTGAGACAGAGCTGTCACGCTGGTCTTTGTTGCAAAACAGTAATGAAAGGATGTTTTAAATACCTTAACAAAAAAAACACAGATGATGCAACTAACACAGAATTTGAGTATTAAATGTAGCAACTTCATTCCTATGTTTGCTGACTGAGTTAGAACTCAGGTGTTGTGCTTTCCTCACTCCTGCTTCTGAAGTGATGAGGACACAAGGAGTCCAAACATCCAACAGTTGATCCCAGCTGGAATACTGAAGACTTGACAGCTTAACTCCAACAATCCATTTGTTTGAGCTTCCTGTAATTACATTCTAAACAAAATGAGGGTGCCCAGTACTTCATTATATTAATTACTGTCTTCACAGGACAGGACATGAAATACAATGTGGAATGTTCATTTCTTGCAGTCTCATTTCTTGCAGGATTTTTCCTCCCTTTCCCCCTTTAAGTACAGCTCAGTACTCCATTTTTCCATACTACGCAACAATTCAGTTTTGCCTCTCTTCCCATATTTTACTACCTCTTCTCCCATATTCTCACAATAGGTTTTTCTAATCACTCATTACACAAACTTCTCTCAATCTTTTCCTCACATGTGACAAAGGCTTTGGGGCAATTCCTCTGCATAAAGTTTTCCACTACAATGGCAAAGAGAAGGTTGGTAAGTTTTCAGCACAAACTAACATCATCATCTAAGATCAAGCACTTGTGACCTCTTCATCCAACAGTCCTTTCTGCCTGGCCTCATTTCTCCTTGCGCATCACAAACATGAACCCAGATCAAGGGATGTGAGTGTTACATTCAGTGTCTGAGAGGCTGTGACTGTCCACCCTCAGGCTGTGAAAAGGACTCACAAATCTCCCAGCTGCTCTGTGAGAGCTGATGAAATGGGTTGAGAAAGGTTTGTTTGGGATAAAAGCATAGGTATACTTTGGGTTTTGATGGAGAGGCCAGCTAAGGATAACCATGTATTTAAAAGCACAGCAGTGCAATTTTTCACCAGCTGAAGTGTCTCCAACATCTGACATACTCCAGTAGGAATTTACACCATACGAGCTACAAGTGAGCTCTCAATTCAAAAACTACTCACAAATTTTAGCTGGGTAATTTCTTCTTCTCAAGAAGCAACAATTTCATACAGAAGTTCAGATCTCATAAAATTCCAGAATATTTATTGGCAAATAGAGCTGCAGCTGTTTAACATGTTTCTTTGACTGTTCACAGGGCTGTGAGAACCCTGGTGTAGGTTTCCTCCTAGCGAATGCATTTTCTTTTTCAACAGCTGGAGTAACATCCCAAGCACAGCTTTGCTACTATTCTCATTTCCAACAAACCCCAGTACAGACAAAGCTCAGAGAAAAGACATCTTTTACAAATAAAAGTTTACAAGCATATGTGAAAGAACAACCCTAACAAAACCCAAACCACATTCACCTTTACCATTTCCAGAAATATTTGAAGGATCAGTTAAGGGTAATAATAATAATTATGGGCTAACAGATATGCAATTGAGAAATTACTGCATTGGAGATCTTTTGCTATTATATTATCCATATGTGCTCAAACCCCACCCCCAAGAAACAAACAAAAAAACAACCACAAAAAGCCCCTGCAAAAAAAAAAACCAGTCACCCTGAATTTTCAAACTTTGAATCTTACTTTTATAAAATGATTAATTTTCTTTCTAAAACAACAAGTATCTAGATTCCTTGATAGAAAAGCAGAAGAAGGTAAAAATTATTTCCATATGTGATTAGATCTTTCCCACTTGTTCCAATCACCATTCACAGTGCTAAAACACTTCAGTGAAGTCAAAAAATCAAAGTGACTTATCTTACCATATGCCACCACTACTCATTGCTTAGTAATAGATCTGAAAACTTGAGTTTTAATCTAAAACACCTTTGTTGCTCCCAGCAAATTCAGTAAGGTCTACAGATGGGCTTTCTTTGAAAACACAACTTTAAAAATATTTTTTTGACTTTGAAGTCCTTGATTTCAGTCTCCATTCCTCTATTTTTCTCAACTTGCTGAACATGGAGGAAAATAAAACAAGTTTTCTCTCTGTTCAGCTGTAAGAAACAAAATGTTCTCGGGTGAGAAGTTTTCTATTAATTTTGCTGGTCTACATAACAGACTAAATCAAATGCAACACAATGCAGAGACCAGTCATAGTGCTTAAGGCTGGATTTTTGCTGAAGCATCACCCAATTGTTTGGCACTTCTATGTAGCCAGTAGTGTGTTAATACACGACTAAGCATCTTCAGCATTTCCAGCTCAGCTACCCAGGAAAGCATCGTGTTTCACCATTCCAGATGACAACAAGAACCACAGATGGTCTCTGTGCATTGTTCCATTAGCAATATCACGGGAAGACAACACCACAGCTAGAAACCAGTCAACACTTCTCTAGGCTTTCAATATCAGGTTGTTCATATCTCAAACAAGCCTGCTTTAAAGCTAATTCATCTCAAGCTGAAATTTTGGCCGTACTCTCGTGGATGAGGCCCAGGACTCCAAGAATAGGCTCAGCACTTCCATGCATAAGCTTTAACCCAGCATCTCCCAGCCCTACTCTTTCTTCCAAAGAGCCCAGAACACCACAACACAAGCAAAGGGGACCTAACATTGCCTCTGTCCTTTCTCCCTCCCATTTCCCACCAAGACAGCTCTTAGTTACTCTTGTGGCACAATGAGAAGCATTTGACAATACTTCAAAGAAAACTGTTGCAATTAATTGTAAGATGAAAACAGAGGAAACTCCCTTTTTGCCCACAGGACAATTAGGGAACAGCTTTGAACAAAAGAACAAAATGAGCCAGCCTAAACATCAGTGCACGGAGCTGTGCTGTTCCTGTTATTAGCTGCTGTGGCAACAGGGAACTAGACACAAAAGGCTGATCACATGACAATTAACTTATCTATTTTTCAATACATTGATCCTCCACATTGCGAGCACAGAATTATCATGCTCATAACCTGTTACAAAAACTGTGGAGAGAAAAACACTTAATGTGCTTTATGAAAGAGAAGTGCCTTCCTACATAAAACACACACTGAGTGGGTCAAATATCTCTTGAAGTTGGGAAATGCACAGGGAAAAAAAATACAGAAATTATTTTGATGTCCACCAACTGCAGCAGCAAAGCTGTCCAAGGACAGGTTTGCGACGAGAGTAGCTCTTAATTAAGGTACCAATCAGAATTCAATTAGCATACCACTGGCTGATTAAAAAATGTTTCACGTTTAAAGGCCAATACTGCATACAGCCACCGCAGGCAGTCATTGCCCACTGACATCAGTATCTGAAAAAAAGAAGTAATCCCTAATTTTTGCAGTCATGTGCAATATGCTAAATGATGTTCATACAGCTGAAGACAGATACTGCCCAAGAGCTCTTAATCGGTATTAAAACAAATAAAACAAACAAATAACCTCCCCCAAACCCACAAACAAACAAACCCCCCCGCCAAACAACAACAACAAAAGAGAATTATAAGAAGAATAAAAGACAGAACTGGCAAGGTAAGATGGTCATGATACTAACTGTATCACACTGTTACAGACGGGTTCTACTGCAAAATAGATAACTCCAACAGCTTAATCATAATCGCAACAATAATAGTAACGTTTTCTGCCACAAGTAGAAAGTATATCCACAGAAAGCAGGTTTTTGCCAGAAGTACAAAGTTAATCTACTAGAAAATGGAAATGCTTCACTGTTCAATAAGATGAATTCGCAGCACCTACTTCTGGCTAATGATGGATGTCAAAAGTCAAACTTGAAAAACTAAATGGGATTCTGGCTTATTAAAAGCCCCAGAAACCTTTCACTGATAGAAGCAGGATCAGGATCTTAGCTATGATCTGTTTATCTCTAGAAAAATCACACTTTTAGAAGGTTGCACAAAGATTGCTTTAGGTCTTCTACAGCAGAACTCATAACTGCTGGATCCTCCAGATTTATAACTGGGAGAAGCAAACACACAGAATCATTGTTCTTACCTGGAATATTAATCTCATACAATTAAAACAATCCAAATAAACCCACTGAAACTTATATACATCTAAAATACATGTTTTTATTACTTACCAACTCCCATAAACTAAAAGATCTTTTTCTTTATACTTGACTTGTCATGAGTATTCTACTTGCATGAAGCATTCTAACCAGCATGAACTGGAAGAAAATATCATGGACTCTCTACATTAACCCTGAGAAACCTCAAACCAGTAGCAGATTATAAGCCATCACATAACTAGATAACATTAAAGACACCCCTCAAAAGATTATCACAAAAATTAAAGCTGCAAACAACACATCCAAGTTAATGGATTTTTTTTCTGCTTACTTTTATGGCATTTCTATCAAATGTACAGATTTTTTTTTTAATTAAACATGTCCTGTAGCAAACACAGACCTTTTGAACCCACTTCTCAACTTACCTCTAACATTTTAATTATGATTTTCACATAGAAATGAGAAATCCCCAGTGACACTCGAAATATCGAAGGCAACAAAACTAATGCCACAAACAAAATCATCCAGGTAGACAAAATCTTGCCTTCTGCAAGGCCATGGCCTTCTCTATTTTCTTCCATGTTTGCTCCTCCAAAATGCCAACCAGCTGCCTTTCTGAGAATATATGCTCATCTGTAGTGGAGAATCTAGCAAGCTTCAAGAGACAGAGGCAAATAAAAATTACACATCCTAAGAGGCAAAACTGTCTCTAGGAGAAGGCTGTTGCTCACTGAAGACTGCCACTACTGATACTTTCAACGATAAGGTAATTTCTACCCTTTGTCCCGCCCTAACTCCACCCACTTAGTTGCAATTGATAAGCATTTACTCACCAGGGGAGAAGAAAGAAAAAACATGATAAGTAATAATACATGTTAGATAATTAGACGCTGCCTATAAGGAACCTTGTCAATGTGACAACCAGTTGTCACAAAGTGTCCTGCCAATAAATTACAATACAGAACTCGGTGGGTGTGTTTTTCAGACTGCCTAAAATCTTCTCTTCTGAATCTTATTAATACACATGAAGCATTTCTCCAGCTGACGTTTGCACAAATTTGTGACTTATTCAGTCAGATTTTCTATTTCATGGTGAGATAACTGCCTTGTTTTGGTATTCAAACAAATGAATGAAGCTCAAGCTTGAGGTATAAGTCAGGCTTTTTCTATTTTATTTCATTTTTTAATAACACATGGGAAATGAACATGCAAGTTTCAGCAGGCAAGGATTGACAAGACAATAAACCTGCTCCCTCCATTGCTCTATCAGAAATTAGCCAAAGAGCCTGTATTAGAGGGTTACAAAATACACCATGGTGAAGTAACAAGCCATCTATCTTTGCACCCATTCAACTACAGAACTGAAATGCAAAAGATAATCCAGTTTCTCCTTCTAGCCCACCAAATTTCAATAATTTAATCCAGTATTTTTTAGAAAATACCCAGCTCAACCCCTTGCAGCCACTTCTCTCCTGTCTTTTGTGTATCACAGAGGATACAAAGGTGAGTGACTCTTATCTCTAGAACCACAGGGGAGCCCACCTGCTGCTCATTTACAACCTCCCCACAGAACAAATTAACCAGCCTTGGTGGAATGAGGGCACATTTAGGGCACAACTTCCAAGACAGTGACTTGTCAGTCCACAGAAGATCTTCCCTTTGCCAATACTTACATTGGTGTGTTTGTCTGAAGCTGGGGCTGTCCTTTTAACATATTCCCATCCTCAAGTACCATTGCTTGGTTTGTGTTGTGGAGCAGCTGAATTCCTTAGAAATGGAAGCAGCCCCAAAGATGCTCTGTAAAATGTGCACCCAACACTGTCTAGGCAGTAAGAGAAGTGGAGCCGTCAGAGGGGGCTGCGCCACCTCTAATTTACACCATGCACCCAGGCACCAGCACGCAGACTCCTGACACTCACAAGTCCACGTGAATCCACGGTGTGCTTCTTGTGCCACATGGTGAGTCGAGTAGCTTCTGTACCTTCAGATTTGCTGCTGCATGACATCCCTCAGGTCTTTCAAATTACACTGCAATCTTTTCCAGCAATGTAACTTCTCATTTGTATCTTTTCACTACTAAAAGTAGTAGCTTCTTTACCTTCTCTCCCCTTGCTGGCCTTCTTCTGAGCCTTTTGTATCCTCTACAAAACAAAACCTCACTGGTTTGTTTTTTAATTGTTTCTGCCTTCCCAATGTTCTTTCTCTCAGTGGCAACCTCAAGCCCCTCACTCTCATCACCCTGCTGCTGCGAGGTACACCATTAACCACCATTTCTCACCTGGCCCACCAAAAGGCTTCTCTAGGAACAATGCTCCATTGTAAAACAGCTTTGCTCACCCATTTCTCTTTAGCTACCATTCCTTATTCTCATTTCTGGTCTCTCCCTCAAGTAGCTTGCCCAGCTAACACACATTCCCTAGCGTGGCCTGCAGTGGAGAGCTGGAGGAGAGGGCGTTGATCCACCCGGCAGCACCTCTAAATAGCTACCATCAGCCTCGGCACAGGGGATCGGTATGCACGTTGTCCGGGTGCTAAAAATCTCATGGGCGGGAGGGTGGAGGTAATTTCTGAGACCTGATTTGAGGCAGGAAAGGTGGGCAAAATGAAGTATTGCAAGGAACAGAAAGATGTGGTGACTTGCTTACTGCTGGTGCCTCAGCAGTAAGTTTAGGCGCACACAAGACAGATCATTTCTTAAAAGCATAGAGGGAAAGACAGGCTTCCCTAGCCTGGATGGGAAGAAGATGTTTCCTCTCCTGGATAACAGATAATTGTTTTCCATCCTTGTGAAACCATACAAAGAAAGAATTGAAGAGTTGCCAGTAGTGTCTCTGTTGAGGTGGTCAAACCATCCAGCCCAAAGGTACTACAAGATCCGTATGGCCAAGGCTCTTCTTACAGAAGATTCTTTGCTTTATCCACTTTGTACTTCCTGAAATAATGAAAAACATTTCAGTGTTCTTACTATTCTGTTACCTTTAATGTCACATGGTTTGGAGAGAAAAACAACCAACCAACCACACAAACAAACAACCTGCACCTAAACCACCCAAATTGGGAATGACACCAAAATCAAGGAGATTCTGCACATCTACCTATTAACAGTATGGAATAAAAATTCTAATTCAATGGAAAATTGTCATAAAACCCACTAGGGAATGAACTTGAGTACTGGAACTTGTCCAATCATGACCAAGGAGTAAATCTTCTTAAATTTCTGACAAAAATGGCTGCCAAAGCTTCTAAAGCATCTCTCTGCTCTTGAGATCATGAGCATAAAAACAACTGAGATATGGTGGTCTAAGCATTGTACATCTTAACTCCAATGCACTTGAGACTGCTATAGATGTGAATATGGATTTGAATTTTATCTCTGCCCTGAATGAAGGTAGTGAACTTGCTCATGATATGAAGAAGACAGGAAATTCTTCATTTCCCCAGGCAAATCATAACACAGCTTCCTATTTTTTGGTCAGAAATTTGGCATAGCTTTTTGCACTCCCATCACAATAATTGATTTTTTATTATTGTTATTTCAAAAGAGCCATGAAATGTCATGTTTGTCAAATTCCAGTGTGAATAGATAAGCATCCAACACCAAGCTGAATAACTACAGTTAGTGATGATGCTACACAAATTTCCTCAGCACAATAAGTTCTTTCAGGATTAGTTCTGCTGTACACTGACTAAACAGAGCTTCTGCATGTTATTCTTCTGCCCTTTTTGTCCCTCCTACCAACAGCCAGCCTGCTGCAATCACATCTGTTTTGAAGCTGTGAGAGACCTCATCCAGAAGTGTGAAGGTATTGCAAATAATTCAAATAAACATCCTGCAACAGAAAGTAGCAGCCACTTGTAAGGTTCAGTAAATAGCAGCTGATTAATTTATACCAAATAACCACAAGCACTTCTTTATGATTATATGTCATGGACACTTTGCGCAGACAAAGTGCAAAACTCTCTGTCCATTTGGAAGAACAGAATCCAGCTTAGAAGAAAGGGATGCTGGTGACACAGAAGGAATCCAAGAGCAAATCTCCCTTTAGTTTAACGACTCTCAAATTGACACCCACAAGCATAAGAAATTCACTTGAAACAATTCCTGGTCTCCTAGGGAAATGAAAAGGAGATGGAATGGGCGTCAGCTGCCTACTTTAGGCTCTAGATCCCTTGAGGTCATTCCACTAACTTCATATTGCAAAACATTGCCTATTGCCTAATTGCCAATTGTCAGAGGGAACCGGAATTATGACCCATTTATTTTTTCAGTGCAAGAAGAAGCAAACACAGCACTGACCTGTGTCTATCTGTACTGCCTCACATGGAAGGGTTAAATCGGGTATAAACAGCCCTCTCCTGCACCACAGTGCAGGTTATACAGCAGTCAGCTTTCAAGCAGGTTCATATACACTGTGAATAGATAAAAAACTGCAGTGGGATGTAACATCTTTCAAGAAGTACCACTATGGTTTTGTCTTCCCTCTGATACACAGAGGGAACGCTGCCTGGAAATAACACTTGACATGGTCTTCAAAAACAAGGAATCCCACAGTCACAGAAATTTTGGGAACCACTCTTTCCAGGTATGCTTCTTTCCTGTCCAATACTAACCATTCCAGTGACTCTGAGGGGAGGTCAGGGGAGAGTTTGCAGCCTTTCTCATCAGACTGCCCAAACATCACATGCCCAGCAGGTACTGCACCAAAGCAGCACTGACACATCAGCCAGGTGGTGCTTCAGATGCTGAAGTAACACACTCCCTAAGGGTTAACAAAGAGGTATTTCTACATGAGGCAAATGACAATGACCATGACTGTCAATTAAGGTCAACCTTCTACAACTTGATCCTTTTTACAGGAAATATACAGGGTATAATTTTTACCTGTTTGGAGTAGCAACATGGTCAAAAGCTGCTTGCATCCAGTGTACAGAAGTACATCCTAACATTGCCATTAGGCACGTGAAGGTCTTACTATTGCTAAAATTATTCTTCTGACTCCACTTGTAGGGCTCCCTGGTGTTTCTCTGTGAGTTTTGCCATGCTACAAAGCAGACTGACCTATTTAGAAAGGCCTTGTAAGTCAAGGACCCAGAGTCAGACAGCAAACCTGGGCTCATTTCCCAGCATCACTTAACATCCAGGGATACTAGGATTATGTTTTGCAGGATAAGAAAGTCTTCAAACAGGATTGACCAGAGCATTCCACACTCCAGTAATTCTGATGCATGTACTCAGAATTAAAACTACTAAGAACACCTCTTTTTCAACTAAACTTTAACCAGCTATAACAGCAACATCATCATCAACAACAAGCCTTTTTTAGTTTTGTTTATGTCTTCTCAGTGTTTCAAACTCACATTTATCAAATTCCTTACTTGATGGCTACTCAAGGGCGAAATAATTTCTGGTAGTTTTGTTTTGATATTTTCAAGACTGAGGTTCATGCTTTACTTGTGGAGAATCCTCCAAAAGGCCAGAATAACCTTAGAGGTCCCCTATTGCATGGAAAGCAATGTCAAGTGCAATTATTTATTTATGGAAACCACACTGTCTTCATGCACTGAAGTGCAAATATGTGCTCCTCTGCATTCTCACTCTAACTGAGCTATGGCTGCTGTTCTTTAGGTCCTCAGAGATCCCATCCATGCCACTAAAGGTGTGTGTTTATATCTGACTACAGTAAGATTGTGCTAGTTATGCTAAATTTTTGGCCATCAACAGACAAATTATGAAAACACTGAAGAAGTATATTTAACTACTGTATCACTCATTAAGATGACTGTAACACATTCATCTCTGACCACAGAAACATTATTGTTTCCATACAAGATAAATTCAATAATTACAGAAAGTTATTTATTGTATCCTGTGGCTTACAACAGACTTGAGTCTTTGCATCTCAAAAGAGGGGAATCCACTACATGTTCTGATTACATGTTTGCCTCAGCAATGTATAAATACCCACAGATGTGTAGGCATTGCATGGCTGTCAATACATATCTCATGTATTGTCCATAGAAATCTTGTATATGGTTTGTGTATCATTGACACTGAACGCAATAAATTAATTTGTCAGTGCCCAACACTTATTGCATTGATTAAATGCATACAATTTTCTCTCAGCTCTGGCTTAGGAGTGGCTGCAAGCACAACACAGGGTCCTTCAGGGCAGTTCCTGAAAGGAGTCAGCACTTGTGCCCACTTCCAACATTTTTTCCACAAACAGCTAGAGAAGCTTGTCATACCCATCTGTTCCTGTTGCCTCTACCAGAGCAACATGGTCCATAATGGAATCATTTGTTGTAATAGATCCGTTTAGATGTGTTGTACTTGTTACCCACTTGTTTAATACCACATGGCCTGCATTGCAAGGAATGCATGCTAGCTCTTTCCCATCAACCTTGTCCATCATTCTGTACCATCCAGAGACTTGCCATCCCCTTATTCAGAGATCTAGATGGTTTATGAGTGTGTTGAGAAATAAAAGTCTTACCTGGTCCCTCTCTCCACTGTAACAATAGTTAAGAATCACAACAATTTTCCCTTCTAAATACTGGCATCATTCACATCCATTTTAAATAATAGTTAAAGAACTTTATTTAAATATAAGTGTGCCAGAACTAACCATTCTCCTTCTACATCTTGCCAACAAATTTTAAGGGAAAAGAAACTGCACTGAAAATATTAATTTTATATGCAACCTAAAAAAAAAGGCATGGCAATATCTCTTGAAAGACCACAGGTCTGTGCATCTATTTCAAGGCTCAGGAAATTAATGCCTAAGGCTAAGAATGTGCTTACCTATAGTCCTGAAAAGGGATTAAACCAAACATTTGCTCTCCCGAAGTAAAGGAGTAAAACTCCTGCAGCCTTTAGACCACATCTCCGATCATATTTCAAAGAATGTTGGCAGTTTTAACTCTCTCTTCCTGAAATTGCTTTCTAGGGCTTTCTTCTGGCTGATACGTCAGGAACATCTGCTAGAACAGGAAAAAAAATTGTTACTACAAGTATTTGAAAGAAGTAAAATGTGACAACTCCAAAAATTACAAAAACATGCATTCTGCAAACTCAGCCTATATCCGAGGAATAAGTATAATTTACTGCTGTCAGATCATTGTTTAGCATTATCATTATCATTTTATTACTTCCTAATCACATTTTATTAGATTGTTAACTCAGAAGGTTCTCCCCACAATCTCAAACAGTGCAGTGCACCTCCAGATATACTCACAGCTGCATGTCCTGTTTCGAAAGGCACAGCCTTTTTATGGAGAGGAGCTCAGCCAGTGCCATGCCTTTTCATGTTGCAGGCTGGCGTGACACAATCCTCCCACTCCGGAGATGGGAGCACAGCTCGCTCCACCCACACTTCCAGAGGGACGATGTGGGCCACGCAGCTCACTTTAAATGCTGATGTTTTGATGAAAGCATCAAACTAAAGCTTGTAGTGCAGCTCAATGAGGTGCTTCCATCAGGACAGATCCTGCCTTTCAGCTCAGAGCCTTGCAGGCAGGGGACTGGGAGCAATGGCTGAGGACAGGATAGCTGCATTGTCCTTGGGACAAACCCTTGAGCTGCCCCTAAATTCTGCATTCTTTGTATCCAGTATCAATGGGCATCCTTCTTCCCAAGCTTTGTTAGCCTCCCCCTGGGTGAGACCCCTGAAGCATGTCCAGCCCTAAACCGTAACAAGGCAATTCTACCAACAAGTAATTTGTCTTTCTAGCACCTGGACATCACTCAGAGCTTGCTTGTTAGCTGCTGTCTTATAGTCTTAAGCTGCACCAGGGGAGGTTTATGTTGAATATTAGGAAGAATTTCTTCACAGAAATGGTGATTAGACATTGGAATGAGATGCCCAGGGAGGTACTGTAGTCACTGTCCGTGAAGGTGTTTATGGAAAGACTGGACATAGTACTCAATGCCATGGTCTGGATGACAGGGTGGTGTTCGGACACGGGTTGGGCTTGATGATTTCTGAGGTCTTTTCCAACCTAATTGATTCTGTGACTGTTTCACGGATTAAATCTTCCTTCTTGTTGATTAGGCTTGAAAGAAGACAAAGATCAAACATCAGAGAACATCCTTCTTGAGAAAATTTTTCCAAATTCCGGATTTTGCAGCTGAGGAGCGATCCCGGGCCCCGCCGCCGGGCCTCGCCCGCTGTGGGCCGGGATGTGGCGGGCCGGGCCCGGGCGCGGCGCTGCCGCCGGCG
>VXBT01003077.1:236570-264219 GCA_013400235.1 Oriolus oriolus
TTTTTTTTTTTGTGTGTTTGTCTGTGCATATAGAAATAGAGATAAGGCATTCCGCACCGTCTGGTGAGCTATGATACCATATAAACTACAGAACAATGTCAACACACTAAAAAAATGCATTTCATACATTCTAACCCTTCACCCTTAATAGTAATTATTAAAATTAAAAAAAAAAAACCAAAATGAGATGATTCCCAGCAAGCTAGAGTTATTTTTACAGTACAATTTCTTCCCCTCTAATTGTCCTAATTTTCTTCTAGCTTTTATAATTCTGCAGGAGAACTGAATGAACTTGCCCTGAAGAAAATACTATCAGGCTGTAAGAAGGTATTTTGTTTTCAAATCTAAACCATACTGAGGAGCTCATTCAAATTTTGGAGGCTGTTCTGGATACCTCTTGCATCAAGGTTTTTCTTTTCTCATTTTAAAGCCTTTATAGTCCCTCATGCTGCTGGTCAAGGCAGCTACATCCTTTTCCTCCTTAAAAAAACAGTTTAGCTTATCTTTGACTAGGGTTTGCCTACATATGCATCGCAACTTTATTTTTAATTGTTGATTTCTCAAGTGAACACTTCAAGCATCCCAAAGGAATTCCACCAATTTCCACCTTAAGATCAGCTCAGGTCAGCCCAAGTGGTTAAGGACCACTTCATCAAAAAAACTTAAGTCTTTTCCACAGAACAAAGTTTTACAAGGGCAAAGTAGAAGCTGAAAAGAAACAAACAACAAAACAGAAGAAAGTTTGCAGTTTCAGCTTGAACACAAGCTGAGAAACAGGCCAATTCAACATATGGTTTTGAAGGAAAGAAGAGGGGAATTAGGCATAGAAGTTTCAAGGGTTTCAAGTCAACTAACTGCTTGAATGCATACCTATTAGCAAACAATTCAGACATGACTTTGCACTGAATCAAACTTGATGCAGTGTGACACACAGGGACATCATGATTCAACAGTAACTGTGAATTTTCTTCTGCCTGCAGAGTGTAATAGGATGGTACAGATTCAGACGCAACACAGACCAGACCATGACATTCCGGGAAAGACTTCTTCATAAAAACCTGCAGTCACACCTATCAAATCAGGGGCTTGTATTCCTCCTTTTAACCTCCAGCGTGATGACAGAAAGTTGTTCTACTTACAGACTGGAACACGCCCTACATCGGCCTCAGGAAGGGTAATTGGTTGTTTTCTACAGTGTGCGCTAAAACTTGAGAGTTTCTCTACTTTGTTGCAATTGAATCAGTAACACTGTTTATTTTACCCTTGAAACTTAAACTTTTAGTAAGATTACTACTTATGTTGCCAGTGCCAAATTGAAGGCTTATCCTGGAATTCTGTTCTGGGATTGCCCTTTTTATCTGTAGTGCCAGCATCACCAGGCAGACACTGTCAGTTTATTTACACACAAACTGTTCCTGATCGTTTTGTGTACAGGACTTCAACCATACACGGTGTGCATCAAAATATTTAAACTGGTGTTAACTTGATCTTCAGAGACATCCTTGCCCACAGGCTAGGCTGAGCAAGCATTGCATCAGTGTGTGTTGTACTCAGAAAGGGGGGGAAATTATAGGCATTGCTCAGCTTCTGGTTGCTCTCCGAGTTTGCCTTTAGCCTCATCCGTATGTGATGTAATACATTTAGCAAGGACCAACTATACTGTAATCCTCCCCTGGGATCCTGAATGGTCAAGAGCCTTTAACTATCAAAGAGAGATCTTTGGATGTTAATAGATCATGTTTTCACACTCCTGCATTTTAAGTCTTTTCCAGAAAGTCCCTTTGGTGGTTACCAACTTGGGCATGGCAGAACAGCAAGGTTACAGAACAGTGTCTGGTTCCTGTGTATCCTCTGGTTTTGTGAGAGCCGTGAGACAACACAGGTACAATACATGTCGTATTTACTGATAGCTGTAGCTTCCCATCACCATAAATACTCTTACCGTTCAAAAAAGCATGTAAGTGCTTTTGCAAATGCTACAGCCATACCTTGCTCACTGGTTGGCCTGTTTTCTGCAATTACTTACCATTCCAGCATACATGGAAATTAATTCAGGCCCATACTTTGCCAGGAGCTGTCTGTCTCAAGATAGGCACCTGGCACTGAAGCTCAAAATGCTTCTTTACTCATTAAAGCTCCTATTAAGTGCTGGGATAACTAACTTGCAATTATGCAGTTATACTCTTGGTCCACAGATCAGAATTCTTCCATGAAGATGGGTCCTTACAGGAGGTTCATAAGATAAATGAGATGTACGCCACCTTGCAGGAGGAACTGAAGGTAAGCCAGGCACGCCTGCCTCACCTTCAGCAGTTCTACAAAACCAAGGCAACCAAGGGCTACAACACCTTGCACTGCATGAGAAACAAAGCCATGTTTTGGAAGGACATATTGAAAGATCAGGGAGTTCTATTTACTGTGCTGCACACTATATTCTCCAAGCTGAAGACTTAAGGCCCCATTTGATGAAAGTACAATGTTAAATCTTCAAGTCCACTAATAAACTCTCACAAGAGGATTATTTTGAAGGAGTGCTATCTGTAGTTTGTTAGATCTCCTTCGCCTAGATGGGAACAAGTAAAACATCTTGCACCTCATTCACATACGGTTTAAGTAGTCTGTCAAATCCACCTCCAAATCATTACTTAAGCTTTTTACTACTTTGTATCCAACTTAACCATGAGTAACTTTACGGATTTTGCAACAATTTTAAAGTCAGCTGCTGTGAACACTGTTAATCTGATCACACGCTCTTCTTCTTGCAGAAAATATGCCTTACAGTAGAAGTCAGTGAACGATCTGTAGAGAAGCTCTTAGCAGAGGTGAGCCAATTAAAAGAAGAAATAAAGAGGAAAAAGCAACAAAATTGTTCAGGTAAGATAACCAAATGTGATACAAGTCTTGTTCTTCCAAAGCTGACTCAAGTGGCAGAAGCAGAAAACACTACTGAGCTTCAGGCAGCCAAAACAGCAGTGGTGCAAAATATTCTGATTTTTTTTCCTCCCCAGGAGAAGACAGAGACCACCCAGGAGAGCCAAAGGAGAATGTTCTCCTTTGTCAGGCACTGCAAACATTTTTCCCCAATTCTGGACTTCAGACATGCATTGTTTCCTTCAAAGGCCAACAGATATCCAAGAACTGCTGTAACATAGACCATCATATTAATGTCATGGACAAACTGACTCTCATGGTAGAGGAAAGAGACTTCACTGAGGCTGAAACAAGGCATCTAAACAAACGTAAAGTCAGAGGGACCACAACCGTTTCAAAGTCATTCAAAAAATCCAGATCATTGCAGCTTCACCAAGAATCACTTCAAGACCAAGAGGACAGTGACCAGGAAAGGAAGCTTACACTGAGTAGCACTGAAACAGATGAAGATTTGTTTGAAAAAAACAGAGATGCAAATGAATACCCACACTCTCCTACTTTCTGATCTGTCAGATGACTTCACACCAAAAGCTACTGCCAGTGTATTCCAGTGATGTATCAACCTGTAGCACTGCAGGGATGTATATAACCAGGCATTTTTGCAGGTTGGGCTTTTTTTCCCAGTGCATGAATCCTGTTCAGCATAAAGGCAAGTTCAAGATGACATTCCTTCACTTTGCCTTCCAGAGTTCCATCTGTATTCTCTCTCTCAGGGTTCAAAGACTATGCTACAGGACACTATCAACCAGATAAGCATGTCACATACTGCCTCAAAGTGACACAACTTCAAGCTGCTGTTGAAGAAGCAGTGCTACCCTCCTGATGCAGGGAGCATCAAATGAACACATAACAGAATTAGATGTCTACATGAACTGCCACAGTTTAAATATATTAACTTGTCCTCAGGAAATCAGTACTTGTTTACTTCCCCCCATCTTACAACCCAGCAAGGGCAAAAACAGCCACCTGAGCTTTGGCACGACCTGTGAGCAGAGGAAGGGGCCCATATAGCTGCCAGTTTCTATTATTGCTTTAATCTTTCATACCTCCTTCAGACAATAACTTTTAGAGACTTCATTTTAAAAAATAAAAGAATGACTGACATCCACCCTGCAGTCAACCACACATTACGCTAGCAAACCACATTTGCATCACACAAGTATATAAACATGAAACACAGTTTTATTGTTTATGTCTTTACAGTGTATCATTCTGGATACTTGACATTACATAGCTTGGGGTCTGTGAGAAATTGTGGGTTCTTAAACATAACTGGCATAAATCCTGTTAAAAAAAAAAGATGGTGTTCTTAGTAGAACAGTAGCCTTGAGTCAGAAAACTCAAAAGAAAAATCATACTTACCAAATACATGAGCTCTTTTAATGGCTTTTGTGATTTCCTTCTGCTTCTTGTTGCACAAGCCTAAAGGGATGAATTATTTTCAACACTAAGCAAGTCATTAGTCTAAAGGGTGAAAGGGATATTACTGACAATTCCCTCCTTTGAGGGATTTGAGCTTTGATTAAGTCATTCTAGAAAAATGCATGTGTGCTTTTACTGTTAAATACAAAATGCATAAAATTAAGGGATATTTTAATTCCTTGAGGCAGGCTACTAAGTCAGGGGAATACCATTACAAAATGTATAGAGTTAGGACTGGTTACTTTCAGAAAGACTGCTGGTGCACAGTTACTAAGACTCACAAAAACATTATTATTAACCCGTAAATGATTTCATTTAATACTTCACATACCTGTGATATGTCTGCCATAAATGGAGCCAGTATATGGAGAAACAAACTGGGAGAGAAGCTACTTAAAATTAAGAAAATCAAAGTCAGTTTAACAACTTTTTTTTTGTTTTTGGAGCTTTATGTTACTACTTACACCCTGTTTTTCATTTTTTCATCTGTTTTTACAAAACTCAGTACTACCTGAAGAAAAAACTACAGCTTGGAACTAGACAGTATTTTCTATGGAATAGCTTTCATGCTTTGTGGCAGCTGAATTGTAACCAAGCACTCTATTTGTTAAACAAGAAAATTATCACACTCACACGTAAATAGTAGATTAAGCATCTTATCATGACTACGTTATTTGGCCCTTAATCTGCACACATTCTTACTCTTAAGTTTTAAACCCCTACACATATGAATGGATTTTCTTCTTTTTTTTTAATCCCTGTGGACTTGCTACACACACATTTAAAAACAGTAAACCAGTTACCTTCATCTAAGCACAGCAATTTTCAAACTCACCTGCACATTCTTATAGTCCACATTTATTCCACATAAGACACATCTCTGTGGAGGGTCTTTATAGGGGTTCTCCATTTGTATGGGCTGAAATTAGAGAATTATTAACATCTGTAAGCTTCACAAGAAAATAGAGAACATTTGTTATTTTTAATCCTTTGATCAATATTTGTCTTGAAACAAAAAGAGATATTTAGTGCACCACTGAAGCTTTTCAATAACTTTATTAACTCACTGCATGGTACCTTGCAACCTAAAAGACTTTTCACAAGTAAACAGTCTTTTATATTTAGTAACAATGACTAACAACTCTATTAAATCATTCAGCAAGATAGTGCTTACACCTTCTCCTTGGAAGTCAGGATCTACAGAAGCTGGTAGAAAGGTAGTTCTGTCTGATACGACACAAGATTTTCTTTTTTTTTTAATAATTTCAAAGCAAATGGCCTAAGGAAGCTCCTGTGGGCTCACACACTTTCTAAAGAGAGAGATTCACAAATATCTCCCAAAGACTGAAAGCCTCCTCAAGCTCCAGAATATAGGCAGCACCAAATTCTTACAAGATATGAAAGGCAACGTTTCGCTTTCCACAGAATCACAGAACAGTTAGAGTTGAAAGGCACCTCTGGAGATCATCCCGTCCAACGCCCCTGCCAAGGCAGGGTCACCTGGAGCAGGTGACACAGGAACACACCCAGATGGGATTGGAATGTCTCCAGAGAGGGAGAGCCCACGACCTCCCTGGGCAGCCCGTTCCAGGGCTCTGCCACCCTCAGTGTAAAGAAGTTCTTCCTCATGCTGAGGTGAAACATTTTGCATTTTCAGTTTATGGCCATTGGTCCTTGTCCTGTCGCTGGCTCCCCATCCGAGTTACTGAGACAGCAGGTTTAACAGGCTCTAGTTAAGATATTGGAATATAGATCCATGGAGCCTTAACTTCCAGCGCCTGGTGACCTCCCTCTGGGAGGCACTGCCCACAATGAATTCGGGGTTTTCAGAAGCCCGAACTACACAGCGACCAGAGCAAAGCGTTTCCAGCCACCGCTGGTGCCGCGCGGAGGGGGAGCAGCGGGACAGCAGGCCGGGGCGGGGAAGCCTCACCTGGTCCGAGCGCTCAGGCTGCCCCTCATGCTGCAGGCGGCGCGGCCGCGCCCACAGTGCCGCTGCAAGGGAGAGAGCGACAGGGTTAGCGGCGGCGCGGCGCGACAGCCCGGACACGCGAATGCCCCCGCGGCCGCTCGGGACAGAGGGGGATCAGGGAAGCGGGAGGGACGCACCGGGAACCAGGCGCTGCCAGGACCTCCCGGCCACCACGGCCCGCGCCGCCATGACACCCACACAGCGCGCAGCCACTTCCGCCCACGCGTCACTGCCGCCGGCCGCTCGCTGACCAATAGCAGCGCCGCCTTCCCGACTCGGGGCAGGCGATTGGCCGCTATCTGGTCAGGTGCTTCCCCTGGCGGGTTGTTGCCGGAAGTCTCTGCTCCCGCCATGGCGGCCGCGCCTCTCTGGGGCGGCCCGGTGGCCTTTCCCCCTGTCCCGCCGCGGCCGTGACGCCTCCGCGCAGCCCTGGCCATGGCGGAGCCCAGGCTCGCCGTGCGGAGGAAGAGCCGCTCCAGCTCGGAGCGCAAGCGGAGCCGCGCCCCGGCGCAGCCCATCGCCGCCAGCTCGCCGGTGGCTCGCAAGAGACCGAGCTCTGGTGGCGAGGCGCCCCCGGCGGAGGCCCCGGTAGGGGATGGCGGGATCCTGGGGCTGGTGGCGAGGCGGGGGAGCTCCGTCTGGGAGGGTGGCGTGTGGCGGGAAGGGCCGTGCTTTGTATGAGAGGGTATGATGCCGTTTGGCTTACCTTTAATTAATCTCTACCAACTCTCTGCGCACGTATCCTTCCTGCTTGTAGGATACCTGTTTCACTGAGTCAAGGAGTTCCTTCAGAACCCAAGCTGGGTTCTTCTCACAGACGACATCAGACAAAATGCTTTTGTGTTAATTTGGGGCAGACTTACGTGACTTGCCTCTGATGTTTGTTCTGTACAAGTTACTTTGCCTTCTGTGGTGTTTCTTCAGGGTGTTAATAACTCCTGGTTTGTTTTTGCAGTGCGGTAACGATAGTGAAGAGGATATGTTTGGTGACTATGATAGCTTCTATGGGAACGATTCATTGCTGGCTCAAGTGGATGATATTGAACACAAATACCTGCAGGATAAAAATATGGATGTGAAAGCAGCTGGCGAGATTGTACTTGGGAACCTTCAGTCAGGAATTCACCAGAAAGAGCAAGATAACTTTTCTGCTTCAGAAAATGTGATTGTCCTTAAAAGTGACAAAGAGGGTTCTTGCCAAAAGCATGACAGTGACCCAGCTGGTGGTGATCAAGAGCTGACTGAGTCTATTTTAGATGACTTGCCATCGTCACAACTTCTGTATTTTGAAAAAATGGATGAACTTTCTTCTGCTTCTAGAACATCTCCAGTCTCAAAAAGGGGGGATGAATGTGTGAATTCTTCTTCAGACAAAATCAGGGGCCCATCGTCTTTTTATGCTGGTGCTGAGCACAGGAACAGACCTATTGACTCTTCCTCGCACTCCAAGTGTGTTTTATTTAAAACTGAGAGTCTCAAAGATCACCTCAAAAGTGCTATGACTGGAAATGCCAAAGCCCAGACTCTGCAGGTCTCTAAGACCAAGCAGCTTAAAGAAGCTGTTTTATCTGAAGAGATTTTTGTGGCTAAGAAAACTATTGAATCTTTTTCCGTTGATATAGGCCCTTTTTATGGATTACCTAGCAAGGTTAAAGATTTATTCAGACAACTTCGAGGGATTGAAACACTTTATGGTAGTGTAACTAATGGTCTGTTGGAAAAAAAGAATTGCTAGTGGAGTATTGTCTGTTTCACTGTAAGAATATTTAAGGTAATGCTTAATGTAAACCACGTTGGAAAGTAGTTGTTCTGTTTTAGCAAGTGGCTGTGTCGGTGTTTGAGATGGATGGAATGGGTGGATGATCTCCATCTGGATTATGGAATACGTTGGAATTCACCATCACTGAACGCTTTAAGTGCTTTATTGGGGAAAAGCTCTCAAACACTGAGCTTAAAGTATTCTCAATGAAACATAGACATTTTGGTGTCGACTAACATGCCCCTGGCATTGCTGATAGTTCCTTTTTCATTTTGCAGAGTGGCAGCATGATTGCTTAATGTTAGAATCCCTGCAGCAAAGAAAGAACTTGATCTACTCATTGCCAACCGGTGGTGGAAAAACTCTTGTAGCTGAAATAATAATTCTCCAAGAATTACTCTGCAGGCAGAAGGATGTTCTGATGATCCTGCCATATGTTGCCATTGTCCAAGAAAAGGTCTGGATACAATATTTCTGACACTGCTTTGTTTGATATGTATCTTTCCTGATACACTTTTTGACTTGCCTGGTTTTCAACAAGCTCCCATGGTTTTTATGAATATACAATGGGAAGTCAGTGACCTCTCCTAAATGCTGCCCTGAGGGTCAGTAATTTTGTAGTGGAACGGACATAAATCGTAAGGTGAAGATGTTGCATTATGAAGTAAAGGGTGCTGAGTTTTGAAATAATAGCTTTTTGTGATGTTTTGTTTAGTTCTGCAGCCTAAGAGCTGTGCTGCCCAACTTGCTAAAGAAGTGACCTTGAAATGAAAACTAACATTTTTTGGTATGAAAGGAAAGTTAGTTTTAGAGAGCAGATGAAACCCAGCCTGAAAATATGTGTAGACACTTCAATTTTGTAACTGGAATAGATATTCTTAGCTAACATGTTTTCACTAATTCAAGCAGCTGATTGTGATGTGGGTTGGTTTTATGTACATTGAGTTCTTGAAGCAGCTCTAAAATCCAAAATGAGCGTCCATTTATTCTCTACTCGATTTTCTTTTATAGGTTAGGAATTTATCGAGTTTTGGGATAGAATTGGGTTTCCTGGTTGAAGAATATGCAGGAAGTAAAGGAAGATTTCCACCAATCAAAAGGAAAGTAAAAAAGTCTCTTTATATTGCTACTATAGAAAAAGGACATGCTCTAGTGAACTCCTTAATCGAAACAGAAAGAGTCGATGACCTCGGCCTGGTTGTGGTAGATGAGGTAGGCCACAAGATGTACTCAGATTTATCAGATGCAAGTTCTTTTAGGTTTCTAATAAGCAATTATTTTGGAAGGAGCAGTTATTTGCCTGCTTGGTTTTCCCTAGAGTGTTCATCATGAAATGACTTTTATTTTTTATGTTCTGAATTGCCACATAATTCTGTAATTCTGAAAGGTTTTTTTTTTTAAATGAAGCATTTATTGGTATTTCAGAGTAATAGATTTTATTTGAGAGATGTAGTGTGGTAGTGGTTGATGGTGAATTCCTGCATAACTTGTCATTTAGAAGTCTCTAATGGGTGACAAAAAACCATAAAGAATTTTAATTGCATGGAATGTATTTTATGAAGCCCAGAACGTAACTCTTAGATGTGTAACCATGCAGCTTTGTGTCTGGTATTAATAATCACCTGGTGAAACACTGATGAAAAAGAAAAAGTAACAAGTAACAAGAACCAAGTAACATTTGGCTGTGAGTGTTGCCCCTTATTGTGCTTTTCAGTGGTGGGGCTGACTTGCACTCTCAGGAGTTGGTTGTGGGGTTGGGTAACTTGTATAACATCTAAGACAGATTTTAAATCATGGAATTCTTCAGGCTGACTGACTATACTTTAGCACTGTAGCTTCTAAACACGGGGCAGCTGAAGCACTAACTTATAGTTTTTCTGGAAGCTGGCTGCTAGGAATGTTTTTACTCTAAGGGTTGCTTAAAACGTGTTTTGTTTAAAATTGCTTTAGACTGGTGAATGCAAAGATCTCCACGCTGACTGTTTACTGTCAGGAGTTAACTGTGTGAGTTGTGGTCTAGGTAAATGGAAGGTAAATCTTGTTTATGGAGGGTAAATCTTGTTGTCTACATTTGCCCTTGAATCTGTTTCTCTGTGATTCTTAAATGCTTTTTAAGTGAGGTTATATATCTGAACGTAGCAATCCAAATTTACACGAGGGATATCATGAGGAAGTCCAACAAAGACAGCTCTGTAGTATTTATTTATGTCTGTATGTTTTGGAGGTTTCTTTTTAGAAATACTGGCAACTCAGTAACATTCTTGCCTTTTCTTTTTCCCTTCTGTGCATAAGCTGCATATGCTCGGTGAGGGCAGTCGTGGAGCAATACTGGAAATTACTCTGGCGAAAATTCTTTACACCAGTAGTAAGTCACGGCTACAGTTAATGTAATTTATATTTTGTAGTTGTGGCCTCTCTAGAGAAAAGTCCCATTCTTACTTTCTGCACTTGTGCTGTTTTGGCTGCTTTTGAAAAACATGGCATGACTCCATGTTTAACAGCATTTACTCATTAAGTGTTAATTGACCCTCTAATGATGGGCTGGGTGTTTTTGAAGCTCTTTTGATGCTTCTCTGGGAAATCCTGAGTATTGTCTAATGTCTTCCATTTCTTTGTAGGAGCTCTTAAGCCATTCCAATTACATGCTCCTTTTTAACATTTAAACCTTAAGTAGTATTTTGTAACTTAGTATTATTTCTTGGTTAGTTAGTATTTCTTTAGTAGCGGCCTTCCCTTTCAAACCTGCTACTTTAACATTTTGAAAGACTAATGGTAAAGAAGGGGTCTTGTAACTTAAATGCTGAACAGAAGTGTTAAAAATTGATAATGTGACAATAAATTTGTTTCAACTTCTGTTTTGCAGAAAAGACACAAATCATTGGAATGAGTGCAACGTTAAATAATGTTGGAGACCTGCAGAAGTTCCTGCAAGCAGAGTACTACACTAAGAATTTTAGACCGGTATGTATATGAGTTGCCAGGAACTAGTAAAGAAGATATTTGCCCTTAAAATTGTAGTAAATCTGTTTAGGATAGTGTCACAGCTTTTGTGCTTAATTGCTCAGTATAATATAAGGCCTGCTGTTGCTCTCAATTGCTAACAATACAGTAAATAGCACCATGCACTTCTAAATACACAAATGCAATAACCTTTATACGTCTGTCCTAAGGCATTTGTTTCATTTTAACTAAAGCAATTCCTAAATTACAGGTACTGTGATGAATCATTGCAGTCCATTTGATGTAACTAGAATCTGTACTGCTGGGGCTTGTATGCTGTCAGGACAGCATGCATGGGATACAATATTCGGCATTCTTCATTATGATTCCATGGTTTATCAAGGCAAATAATTAAAACAATTAACTTACTTTAAAAATTCTAAACTGTGCGTTTGTGTGCAAGTATGCATATGACGTGATGCTTAGAAAAAAGCTGTAGCTGTACATCAGCAATAGCTTTAGAGAAAACTGAGTAATGTAACTAAAGTTTCTCTTTGTGGCTTCTATCTTGCCAGGTAGAATTAAAGGAATACATAAAGATACGAGACAGCATTTATGCAGTTGACAGCAAAACAGAAATTGGCTTTGCTTTTTCACGTCTCCTTAATTTCAAGGTAAAAACAAAGTGCTTATAGCTCCTTTGAAATGCATTATTTTACACTGATTTGCTTACAGACCTTTTACTAGAGAAATTACTTAAACATGAGAATTCATTTATAGTACCCATGCAGAAGAAGTGGTGGGCTTTGGGAAGGTAAAAGGCCTTAAAATACTGAATGCTTAACTTGATTTCCACTTCTTTTTTACTCTTCAAGGTAGAGGTCTCTTCAGTATTTTGACATGTGAAGAATAATGTGTTTGAGTATTCCAGATACTCAGTGTTTCATGTTTGGGGGTAGATTTTCTCAACAGTTGATCGCTCTCGGACAAAACTGAAAGAAGATATCTTTTGGGGGTTTTGCCAGCTTACTACTGCCTTGTAGGGATTAATTTCAACCTTTGCAAAGAAAAACGTGTCTTATTGGTAGACTGCCAGTATCACAAGTGTTGCTAAAAGCAAATGAAGTATTAAGGGAAAAAACAAAGCATTTAATTTGTGTATCCATGTATCCTCCAAGTTAGATGCCTTTCAAGTGAGGATTGGGAGAAAAGCTTATCCTGCTACTTCTTGGAAGTTGCGTCACATTGAATCCAATGGGAGTATTCAAGCGATGGTTGAGAACAAGAATTGAATATTTAGTTTATGACTTAATTTCTAAGCTTAAATATTTGTCAATCTATGTTTATTACAGTATTCTAGTAATCTGGAGAAAGCAGATCCTGACCACATCATTGCACTGGTTACTGAAGTTATTCCTAAATATTCCTGCCTTATCTTTTGTCCCACTAAAAAGAACTGTGAAAATGTGGCTTCAATGGTGTGCAAGTACCTCAAGAAGTAAGTTTCTGTCATTTCTTTTTAAAACTATATGTGAAATAATTGCTTACAACTTAGAATTTATTGTCATCCAGTTTGCAAGTGTCTTCCCCCGGTGATTAGAAAAAAATACTTTGAACATGGAATCATATAAAGTTGCTGACTGCATAAGTGATAGAAAACTGTGAAAGGCTTATGAAATAAAAGCTTTAAAAAAATTCTTACTTTTATACCAAAATAGTTGAAAAAAATGGTTGTTAGAGGACAAATACAAAAGAAAATAAGGAAAAGCATACTAAATTAATCCAACTTTGTGTCCCTTTGCCACTGGTTTCTGGAAGCTTAGAAAGCAAACATTTTTCTCTATAGCCTGGTATTTGGGCATGTATTTTAGTAGTCAACTGAATATCTGTGTTCCATACCCACTTTGGAAATCTAAGCTGCAAAATCTAAACCAGGCTTCATTAACAAGGAAAAGACAGTAAGATGTAAGATTAGTTTCGTTTAAATATGATTTGATCAACTCATAATGATCTGGCAAAGTTAAATTTACGTAGAAAGAAACTATATTACAATGAACAATCTGCTCCCTTGCTATTAAAATTGAAACCATTTTTAGATGTATCTATAATCTTCACTACTGGCCCTATTTCCTTTGTTTGCTGCGCTCAGTATCCACACCCAGCCAGTATTTGATCCCTTCTGCTCCTGTGCTTCCAAACAAAAAGGGTTCTATTGCAACTGAATCAGCCTCCTGTGTATTGCTGTTTAAAAGTTACTGGAAATAACTTTTTCTCCAACCTAGATGTTAGAGGAATGGATGATGAACAGAAATAGACAGTAAGCGTGTCTCTTGGTTTTTATTTTCTTTTTAGTTAATGATTGGTCAAAGTCTAAAGAAATGCTTTTCCTCCTCCAAGAGAATTTAGAGCTCACAGGGAGAAAGAGAAACAAGATCTCATCGAGAACCTGAAGAGTATTGGAAATGGAACTGTCTGTCCTGTTTTGAAGCAAACAATCCCTTTTGGTATTGCCTATCACCATGGTGGCCTTACAAATGATGAAAGAAAAAGCATAGAGGAAGCTTATTCTTCAGGTGTCCTGTGTCTGCTTGCTTGCACAGCCACTCTAGCTGCTGGAGTCAACCTGCCAGCTAGAAGGTTAGTAACCGAAACATTTAATTTTTGCATTGATGTTTTGCTTTGTAAAAAAATTGCTTTAATAAGTTGGAAATCTCAGTGCTATTAAAATGTGTTTCTGCTTTTACCAGCAAATTGGAAGTATAAGGGATTTGGTGTTCAACTTGGGACACAAGACTGTGCAGTATTTATGTAGGAAATGTGAATCAGTAGGAAACGCCTCAGAGTACGTCACTGAAGAGCACTTACCTAAATGGATTAAGGAAATTTTAATAAGTTGAAAAGTGCTTCAGTGTTTTTAGTAGTGTTACTCAAGACAACAGTGGTTTCTTTAAATACTGTCCTAAGAACAGTGTTTAAATTGTAAAATAAACCTTTTTAAGGAGTTACAGTTGGAATATGTTTTAACACAAAAATGTATTATCTTTTCACATACAAGTTCTGATTATGGGGCTGCTATACTCTCTGTGACCAAAGACTTTTTGCTAAGAATCCACTTCTGTGTGCACATTTAATACACCTTAAATAGTTTAATGCTTCACAATTGATTTCCACATCTGTCCGAAGAGGTGCGTTTGATTTTTATTAGTTACTAGGTAAGGGGCACATACAAAGAATGAATTTGAATTTGTAACATTTTATTGCTGCTTTAGTGATTTGAATATTAAGCATAACTTATTAAAGGCTTCTTTGCAGGGTGATTCTCAGGGCTCCTTATGTTGCCAATGACTTCCTGAAGAAGAGCCAGTATAAACAAATGATTGGCAGAGCTGGTCGAGCTGGTATTGACAGTGCTGGAGAAAGTATTCTCATAGTGCAAGAAAAAGACAAACACTTGGTAAATTTTACAAAGCTGTTGGTAATTTAAATTGCTGGGTTAAGGTGGTGGGATAAACAGGAGGAGCTGAGCTGCCTAGCTTAATTTTTATTCACTTCTTAAACCTGTGAGTATTTGACTTATGTAATAATACCTTTATGTGGTTTTTTTCAGATGTCAACTGTAAACCTCAGATGTTTACACTTACACACATAATTCAGCTTATAAAGAAAATCGGGGTGGGGGGGGTTAAGTGTAAAATTTCATGCATGAATATTCCTCTGTACTAATATATTCCTTGCTCATTTTAGGTTCAGGATTTAGTTCACAGTCCTTTGGAGAATTGCTACAGCAATCTTTTGCTGGAGTTGACCAAGGGAATGCAGAGCCTGTTGTTATCTTTGGTTGGACTGAAGGTATCAATTAAATCTTCTCTGTGAGTAACTTATGTGCTTGGAAATGCCAGAAAATGTCACCTGTTGAGTCTGTAGAAAAAGACAGACTGCTTAAACACTTGGGCTTACAAGTTCCTAACAGCTTCTAATCATATGAGGACAAAAATTTGATTAATCTTTTCATTTAACTCACTTATTAAGTAATTGTGTAACACAAGTACTTTATGTGTAAACGCAAAAATTGTATCTACTTTATTATACAATACAATATTAATATTTCTATTCCTGATATTTGATTCAGAATACAAATAAAACAGTGGAAACAAGTTAACATGATGCAGTAGCTAGAATAATAGAACAGATGGAGAGCAGTCCCATCAGATCCACCACTGAGTATCTAGCATTCTATTTATTGGGATGTATTCCTGTAGAAACACAAACTCCTTCTTTATTCAGTATTGTTTTTCCTGTGTCTTATTAAATGTGTGAAATCATAACTTTAAATATGCTAATCACTTCCCAAACTGATGCAGATAGCAGTTACCCATGAGGAAATGAACAATTTCATGTGCTGTACGCTGCTGGGTGTTCAGCAGCAGCTGCTGTCTAAAGAGAAGAGCCTCTCAGAGATAGTTAAAGATGGGCTGGAAAATCTAATAGAAAAAGGACTCCTAAAAGGAACAATATCTGAGAAGGACCACAATTCCACATGTACACTGACAATCACACCCTTGGGTAAAGCTACATATAAAGGTAAGGCTTTTTTTATCCTTATTGTCAAACTGCAATGGAAAATAAGTTGTAGAGGAACAGTTTTACCACATGGTGTACTAGACTGAAAATGGGAGTGAAGTAGCCCGTGACTGAATGCAATGAGAATGAAGTGTGATAATATTGATCCCAGTGGGAACAAAAACAGAACTACATCCCTAAAAAATGATTTAGTGGTTGTAATCAAAGTGGCTCGGGACCTTGTTTTATAATTAGTTGTTATGAACAGGTTATTGTAAACAGAAGGATTTTTTGGAAATCTTAAGAGGGAAAAAGAGCATATGACATGTAGGCCAATTGTAATAAAAAAATATATCAGGAAGTTCTGTTTTCCTGTCATAGCATAAAGATTTTGGGCTATGGAATGCAGTTGAAATAGGATGATTCTGAAGGGTTCCTTCAATCTACAACATTATTGCAGGATTTCATTAAAGCCAAGGCATTTTGCAAGCACTCCAAAAGCACACAGAATGAACATACATGGAAGTAGGTGACTGCCTCTCCTCAGTTCATTGCTCATGTTAGGTTAGAACAGTTATCCAGATTACAGATATTTCTCTGCAGTTCAGGTGGCATAACAAGCTTTTATGGAAGATAAAGACTGATTCTAAGTTAAAATGTACTTCATTTAACTCTGTGTGCCTGTTCATAATTGTGCTTATTTTTACCCTGTGTGCTTGTTCTAGGCTCTATAGACTTGGCATACTGCAATCTTCTGTACAGAGAGTTGAAGAAGGGCTTGGAGGGGCTGATTCTTGAGAGCAATCTTCATCTCCTATACCTGGCAACTCCCTATGATTTGACTTCTACCTGTAGCCCAGATTGGATGATATACTTGAGACAGGTGAGAATTTGCTAGCAAACGTGCATTGGGGCGTTCAGTAATCCTGGGTATAAAATTTGCAGGGGGTTTGTACACATAGGACATGTAGTGGGGTATTTTGATGGGAAATATGCTATTTTTTTTACTGGGGGAGCACTAAAATGTATTTAATTCTGTTAAAGTGAGGCATTCAGAGATGGACAGTTACAGATAATTCAAACAAGTAGGTGAAGAAGCTTCACATCTGCCTGTGACTAGTGACTGTAGTACTACTCTACTGATTCTGTAGAGATACTGAAAAGCATTGGTTCACTGTAAATAATACACTTGTGTTTCCTATAATATGAAAAGAACTAAATATATGAAAATTCTTTATAAAATCTTATTTTAGTTCAACCAGCTAAGTGCAGCAGAGCAAAAAGTAGCAGATATTGTGGGAGTACCTGAAAGCTTTATTACAAAAAAGGCTTCTGGTCAAGCCATCAGAAAGGTAGGTTGATTTCTCATACCTAAGATGACAGTTTAGTAATTTCATTTGATTATTTACAAATTCTAGATTATTTTTTCTGCTAGTGTTGTTTATTACTGTTCTGGTTGTTAAAGTTTTTAAACCTCATTGGTTGGTTTTCTTAATGTTTTAATGTCTGTGTGTGTAATATAGAAACGTTTTAAAGCTGTGAAGGGAGTAGAGATGAAAAGATTTGCCTTGTAGTACTAACAGAACACCTGCAGTGTGATACTGGCTCTGAATTCTAGCTTGTTTTATTCCTAGAATGTGGACATGGCTGTGGTGAACAGGCTCTACCTGACGTTTGTCCTTTACAGCCTACTGAAAGACACCAATATTTGGAGTGTTTCAGAGAAATTTAACATGTCCCGAGGATATGTGCAAAATCTCCTCAGTTCTGCTGCCTCCTTTGCATCCTGTCTTCTACATTTCTGTGAGGTACTGTGTTTAAAAGAATGTAAATAAATTCTTTGTGGTTTGGTTTTGCAAAATCTGGATTTTGGTTCTCTTACTTCAGAACTGAACATGAGTGTGGTATTTCACCTTTCCTGTGCAAAAATATTTCTTCGCCTTTCATGTTCAAAGTTATCTTTCCTGTTGAGTGAAGCATGTTCATACAATGACATTTCTGATAGTAAAAGTAAGCTTTATGCACTTGGAATGTGAAAATGTACAAATTGTACTGGGCATTGATCACTGTCAGTGCTGTTGGTGAAATAACTGAAATAGTGCACTGCTTATCCTTCAGAATTCCCCCAGCTTTGGGATGTTCAGCTGAAGAGTGCTGAATACACCTCTGCAACTGTCTGAAAGGATGACTAGAAATAACTGTGCTTCCCCCATCTAAAAGCCAAATATCTGCTTGTTGCCATAGCAGAGTTTTGTCAGTCATATTCCCCAAATACACAACTTTGGATCTGAATTTTAGGATCTTTGTCTCTGCAGGAATTGGAAGAATTCTGGGTTTATAAAGCCTTGCTGACAGAACTTACCAAGCAGTTGACATACTGTGTTAAGACAGAACTCATCCCTCTGATGGAGGTAGCAGGGGTTCTAGAGGTCAGTAAACCTGGCTCCATGAAACTTTTCCATGTAAAATTGTGTGCTAACTGTTACTGTGCCTTTCAACTGTATCTGGAAGACCAGGCTCATTTGTTACTGGGAATTCAGCATAATGCAGATATCCCCAACAGTCTGGAGGCTGGGGGAAAAGTGAGCTGTTGAGGAAATGGGAGCTGGAGCCAATGTTTTTCTTCTGGCTGCTGCCACAGCAACTGTGAAAATACTGTATTTGGACAATAATTTAGTTGTATACTCAGTTGGAAAGCAGAGTCCACATTTCTTTTGTGGTAAGGATTCTTCAGTTCATGGGAGTAGAGAGGAATAAGAAATTACATAATTAAGTTAGAAGATCCTTACAGAAATATGCAAAGTCCTATTGGGAACTTTGGCTTTGGCAATCACTTGCAGTACTGCATGTACTTTAAATTAGAAATTTAATTTAGTCTCTGAATCACAGACTCCTATTAAAATAAAAGCTGATTTGGGGCTTCAGTCCAAGGTTCTGCTCTTTGCAAAAAGATTTAACTTGCCTGTGCAGTATATTGTAGAATCAGTTTGTCAGAAAACCGTTGAATTTAGTGGCAGTAAGGCTTTAATCTGAGAAGCTAAACAAGACAGACACCTCCAAAGAATGTGGGACTGTCATTCCTGTCAGTGACAGTGAATGCAGAAAGCATGGCAACAAGAGAAGACAGCAGAGTTGGTATCATCTAGGCTCAGAGAAAATAAAGGTAAATGGGTTCCTGAGAGCCAGGTAAGATTGCTAGGGTGGTAAATCTTAGTGGGAAAAATGTGCTTTTGAGCTATAAAGATTCTTGGTGGGTATTCATGTTAGAAAGAGAAAAAAGAGAATTGGATTGATATGCAGAATGAAAAGTTTGAGGTTGGTGCAGAGATTGGCACTTACCAGTAATTCTTATTTGCTGTTCTGATAATCTAACACAGTTTTATACTTTCAGGCACGAGCAAAACAGCTTTACAATGCAGGGTACAAAACTTTAGCACACTTGGCTAATGCAAATCCAGAAACTCTGGTCAAGATGATTGAGCACTTGTCACGACGTCAAGCCAAACAAATTGTTTCATCTGCAAAGGTGAGTTAGAAACAAAGCTATAAAAACCTGCTTCAGAACTCCCAATATGTCAAAAGTGGATGTTTGAATGACATTAAAAGGGAAGGATTCAGTTTATTGTGAAGGCACTAGTGGATGTTTGTGATCCAAATACTGATCTGTACTAAGAACAACCTGTTGTATATGGGATAGTGCCAAGTGGTGCTGCTTTTCAGAGGGGCAGCAAAGGGCAAAAATGCTTGACACCTTGTCTGATGAAATGTGGGAATTGAATGACTACAGTGGCCTCTGTGCTGGGTCGTCTTAGCTGGAAACGCTCAGTTCTGCAAGCACCTCAGGACTTACCTTGCAGAAGTTCTAGTGGTAGTTGTGACAAAAGAAAAGGATTTTTAGGGTTGTAGAAATGGAAACCAACAAGGTGTAGTGTTAACCTCACCTATTTAGGTTGCTTTTGTCATGCCCTGTTATTCTTTCCTTTCTTTTCCATTTTGAATATGCAGGTTCTGTAACAAACACTGAGTTGTGTCTAAACAAAAGATACAGGAAGTACTTTACCAAGTGATGGTATTCTCTCTCTATCTCCATTCATCATCTGCTGTTGCAATGGCATTGGCGTCATGTTTGATGCTACTAAAAGAGCAAGCTCTTGGTGAAGTAAGGGAATGCCCAGAATAAAAGGATGGGTGGTTGGTGTAAAAATAAGGCAGTCAATTAGAAAGTTTTGGTTTGTACATTCTCACAAAGTAAACATGCTACCTTTTGGGGGTTATGCACTTGAAAGGTCATGTTCAGATAATACTGCTGTAGGCTTCCTGCTCCTTTTTTTTTTTATTGCTGCTGTGGGAGCCAAAAGAAAGGGATATATGCAGATTCCTTATCTACATCAATGCCAGATCTAGTAATCTAGCCTACTCTCATGCTCAGACATTAAATTCATGGAGTTTTCTCTAACGGGGAAGTTAGAAGAGTGCTTTGCATGGGGTCCTGTTCTTTTCCAACTGCCAGCAACAAACAGTTCAAGGCAGTGGATTAAACAACTGCTGATATCAGGAGTCCTGTATGTCTGGTGTAAAATGCTGTAGTAAGAAATTTCAAATAAAGGAAGAGGTTGGCAACTCAGCAGGCACTACTTAAAAATGTTTATTCCAGCATGGAAAATAAATGTCTATGGTTAAAAATGTTCCTTAACAGTTCCAGACAAAAGTGTTTATGGTCTGTAAATTTGGCATATTACATGATGGCAGAATCCAGAAAACCAGCTGTGTGCTGTATGAATTTTTGTGTGACTGCTTTTTATAGGGGTGTACACTAATCAGCAAAAATATGTTGGCGCAAATGTAAGTCCTTTGAGGCAAAGCTGCTGCGGTCCTGGGAGCAGCTGCAGCAGAAGTCTTTTACAGACCCAGGTGCAGGTTTGGAAAGAAACACTGGTGTTTTAATCTGTCTAAAGAGTTACAGCTCATGCTTGTATTTGTTTTCTAATTTTCATTTCTTTGTTTTTTCTTATTGTAGATGCTGCTGAGTGAAAAAGCTGAGGCTTTACAGGAGGAAGTCGAAGAACTCTTAAAGGTGCCAACAGATATCCCAGGGACCCACTGACTCTCACGAAGAGAAATCATGAATCCAAAATTTGGATATTTTAAAGTTTTTAACTCTCCTGTTTAAAGCTGCTGTTATTTAATAAATATTTAATGTCTTTTGTATACCACAATTTTGAGTGAGTTCTGAGTTCAGAATGTTTCCTGGAAAGTTGACTTCATTTGAAGGTTTGGATTATGAACTTCTTGAGCAACAGGACAGAATCATCTTAATTCATTCCTGGTTTTAGACATAGCCCTAGGAGTGCTTTGGGGATTGGACTGACTGCCTGGTGCGTACTTCTGCTGGGAGCTTATGTTCACAGCTGACTTACATGATATCTTTGGATATTCCCTTTAGGACACGTGCATTTGACTGAGCTACTCCGAAATTCCTGCTTGCAGGATTCTCCGTACTCTAAGTGTAGCTAATGGAAGGAGAGAAATAGAGCTGCAATTCATAACAAAGAAGTTGTCCCAGAGTTGTGCAAGAGGTCACAGATGATGCCTAGTTTAAGCCCTTTTTAAAAATGCAAATATCAAATTCGTATTCAGCCTCTGGCAATTCCCTGAGATAATTCTTTCAGGATGCTTCTGAAGCAGTCTTCCAAACAGAAAGTTTACTTTTTTTTTTAAGGTTTTTTAAATTTCTTGCTTAAATGTGAAGACTAAATAAAGATGAAGTCTTAAAGAACTGACTTTTGAGAAGCCCTGTCAAGTTCTGAGATTCCATGGGCATGTATCAGTTGCACTAGTCAGGATTTTTAAAGGCATCTGAACCAGATTTGCTCCAGCAAAAGGTTAGGCTTCATGAAAGCAGTTTTGAGGATGCCTGAACCTTCCTCAGTTGAGATTCAGTAAACTTTAAAGCTGGTGTGTAGTGCTTGACAATGGCCTGCACATTAAGGCAGACTTGAAAGCTGGGGCAGCCTGGTGCATTAAATTACAGATTCATAGACTGGTTTGGGTTGGAAGAAATCTTAAAAATCCCCTAGTTCCAATCTCCCTGCCATGGGCAGGGACATCTTTCACTAGACCAGGTTTTTCAGAGCCCCACCCAGCCTGACCTTGAACACCAGAGATGGAGCATCCACAGCTTCCATGGGCAACCTGTGCCAGTGCTTCATCATCCTCACAGTAAAGAATTTATTCCTGACATCCAATCTAAATCTCCTCTTCTAGTTTAAAGCCATTCCCTCTTCTCCTATCACTATCTGCCCCTCTAAAAAGTCTCTCTTCCCTCATTTGTTATCAGCCCTGGAGCCTTCTCCATGAAGAACAACCCCAGCTCTCTCAGCCTGTGTTCGTAGGAGAGGTGCTCCAGCCCTCTGAGCATCTCCATGACCTCCTCCAAGTCTGCTCCAACAGGGTCCATGGCTTTCTTGTCCTGAGAACCCCAGACCTGGATGCAGTATTCCAGGTGGGGTGTCATGAGGGCACGAAAGTAGTTTTGAATTATAGTAACCAGTGTACTGGCACACCTAAACGTGGCATTTCTGCGTAAATTTGGGTGTCTCTTCTCAGTAAAGGAAAAGTAAGCTAAACCTCAGTTAAACTGGAGGCTTGTTCTCGGGTTAATTATGTTGGGGTTCTAGAAATAAACAGGAATGTTTTTAAATCCAGTGGGGATGTTAGATGTTGAATGATTGACAGGAAGGGGTTATGGTGAAAAACTGATGAAAATGCTACTCTTCTACTGCTCATTTTGTCGTGGCATTAGAGAAATCATAAGCAGCAATTGAATAAATTCTTTATAAGCCTTTATTTAGCAGAAACATGCTTCTAAACCCATACTTGTCATACTTCATAGTGGCTTACACAGTTTGGATAAAGGCAATATTTGACTGCATTCAGTATTAAACCAGGTCAGGAATTTAAACCCAGCACTTCTTAGAGGCAGCATGTTTCATTTCCACTGGTACATTGAATGCCCACAGGGGAATCCCATTACTGATATTTAAGTGCCTGAGGCACAATGGGATTTGGAAACATGAAAAAATGTGAAGTTGGCTCTAAAAATAATTGGCCCTCAGGGGCAGAAGCAATATTTGCCATGACTTGAGGCTGTGTAAATCTGTCTCTTAATGCCTTGCCCTTTTAACTAAGATATATTTTTGAACAAATGAATAGATAATATTAAATTCTCTACTGGTTTATGTGTGTTACATTCACAAGGCAGATGATGCTCCTTCCAGCATAACTGTGAATACATATCTAAGCAGGTGATGTAGTACCCACGTAAGAAAACCCAGTTGCCCTGAAGGTTTATTTGCACTTAATGGTGCTTTTCCAAAGTTTGATACAGTTTTGTGTGGATTTGGGGCGGGGGAAAGAACCCCGGGAAGTTACTATAAAATGATTCACTCTTGAGTACTGAGTTTTTGCAATAACAGAAGTGGTGGAAATAATCCATTAATTGCTACATTTATTACAGAATAGTTGATGAGCCAGTAACCTCCGTCACAATTCTTTGCATGATATTTGTACTTGCATGTTCTAAAGTGTACATTTTTATATATTTATATAGCAGAGGGGAACAGCAGGAAAATATAATTCCTGCCAGTTGCTAAATGTACCCTCACACCGTACATGACTGTAACACCCAGCACTGCTGTAAGATCAGGTTTTGGTGAGATACACATGTAGGAATAAAGTTAATATTCCCTACAAATGCCAGAGCTCCTGTGAAAATGGTAGGAAAAGCTGGTTTGAAACAGGAGAGTGGTTTTAAATCTGCATAAAGCTGGTCTGGGAAGAAAAAGAGGTTGGCATTTCTTGTCTCTGCTGTTCTGTTTACACAGGCTGTGCTCTGTTGGATGGATGAGTGCAACACCCCCGAGGCTATCTCTGTGACCTTTGAGAGCATCAGAAGTGAAATGAAGCTGCACTAATTTGCACTGAAACTTTGCTATATGTAGCTTGTCTTGTTTTCCTGAAATCAAGCTGTTCAGGCAAGGCAGTACATGTATTTCATACTGCATTTTCTTTCTGAGGTGTGTATTAATGTGTGATTAAATGCTTTTCATATAAAGCTTTCTTACCTGGGCTTTTCCCCTGGGTAGAGATGGGAGAAGGGAAAAAAGGGAATACAAAGGAATACAACAGATGCTGGTCATGGTGTTTTTGTGCTGCCAGATGATGCTGAGGTACTTCAGTACCAAGTATGGAACTGGGCTCATAAAATATATATATATATATATATATATGTATAAATATATAAATAAAATAATTATATATGTATATATATGTATAACATGCAGGTGTTGAAATGGGTATGCATTAGTTTGGTAAATGTCTGTAATGGGTGAATGTGCTATGGGAAAACTTCAATGGGATGTTTGTATCCTAAGGCCTGTGTTAAAGGGAGAGAAGCAACATTGATGAATTTATCTTATTTCTATGTAAAATAATGGCAGATGCTTCAAAGCTAAAGTAGGTCAGAGAAATATGGTTTGTAGGATGTTCTTGCCATGTCTTCAAAACCCACAGTAAATTGGATCAGAGCTATTGTGTGTGCAAGTCTGCTCAGGTGCAGAGAGGTGTTCTGACCTAAAACCTCAGAGCATATTTCTTAGCTTTTCTTTCTACTTGCTCCACTTTCCAACTTGCCCATGTAGACCAGCTCTTGTGTTTGTGTCATTCTCTTCCTTTCCCTGAGTCATAATTCTGTGCTTTCAAGAACCCCTGTACATAACTTACTGAAAACTGTCTCCCTGGGCAGACTGGTAAGAGAGCCAGGCTTAGGGTAACGTTTAGCTGTTAATTTTCATTGTGTGAATGAGACCTATTGTGTTCCTGTGTTCTGGAAAGCTGTTTCCACGTGAGTTAGTCCTGCCTAGCTCTCACTTTGTCCTTCCTTTTGAAGCTTCATTTCATCTTTGTGTGCATTTCAAAGACAACCGCTAAAATCTAGACCCAAGGTGTCATTTCCATCTCTGAATAAACAGTGTGTGCTATGTCAGGCTCCCATAACCAGCTGCATTCAGAAATAAAACCAGCCGGGAGTGCTGAGAGCTGTGTGCTGTGTCAGGACAAGGTCTGGCTGCAGGCTTGGGGCAGGGAGGAAGGATAGCTTACAAAACCACTCTGACAGGCATCTCTGTTTTTACAGTTTCCATGCTTTCTTGGCATCAGCTTAGGCTTAGTTTCATCTTCCTGAGGCTTTTATAAAGAAACAGAGCAGTACTCTGACAAAGGTCAGCTCTGTTCATCTGCCAAACACTGCTCTATCACAAGAATTGTTTGCCTTTTGTACAGGCAGCTCTTCCCTTCTGAATTCCCTTAAAATGCACAAGGTAAAGCACTGACATAGATATATAGATATAGATATAGATATAGATATAGATATAGATATATCAGTTCTTGGTGCTTGCCCAGGAACAGCAGAGGTGCCCCTGTTAGCAATAGCATGGTGCTGCTGCTGTTACAGTTGAAATTCCTGGAAGGTTTATTTTTAGTTCTTTCTAGTTATAAAAGCCTAGTCATCACAGTGTGTCTAATGGCATCACTGGTGTGGGAGAAGCAGAACTGCCTGATAGGAGCTGTGAGACCAAAGCATTTGAATGTCACAAGGCAGGATGTAGGCTTTCTGTGGAGTGAGGAAGTGGGATGGGATGCTTGTTTGGAGCTGGCTTCAAGTAACACCCAAGCGGGCTTAAGCCTAGTCCTAGTTTTTAAGTGCTCCCCTTGCAACTCATAGAGCATCACTCAAATTCTGCCCTAATTTCTGTGAGTCCATATACATACATACTGATCTCCCCTACTCTGCAATATTTAAAAATGTGTATAAAACCATGTGGAAAATGCCCAGACAAAAGCTGCCACTTCTCATTTAGTACCTCAAGCTCTTAAGCTAATGCTGGAAGGCATTGTTTTCCAGATACAAGGTGTGCACACAACATGTGCTAGACTTTACATACACACATCTGCACACAGCAACTGAATCCAAACCATAGCCTTGCCCATTTGAAATACACACCTTGTGCCTTTGCTGTGAGAAATACAGCACAGTGGCAACGGACTCAAAGTGCCTCTTCTCAAAGAAGAACATTGAAGGCAAAAGTAGGGAATTCCAACAGAAAAAATTGTACACAGGCTGCATCTTGCCTGAGAGCTCCTGACCTTTCCTGTACCTGTAGTAACAACCTTAGCTAGGTTTGCAGCAATGAATTTTCACACACTGAACTACATTCTTATATCCTTAGTTTACCCATCGGGCTGGGTAGTTTGTTTGGTACTCCAGTCATCTGCTGATAGATGAGTTATTCCTCTGGCAGATAGTCACCCCAGCCCTTCCTGGGGCGTAGGCATATAATTGGTGCTGCATCCCCAAAATGGGAAGCATTACCCTGATGAAAATACTGCGACAGTCAGAAGTGTCACTGATGTTTCCTTTCCAGTGGGGCCATGGCTGTGTTTATCAAAAGCAGAGTTAATTTGGTCGAGTTCTTCTAGTTCCGGTGGAGAGTTACTTAACAGCACAAAAATGTAGAGCAAGCAGGAACAGGAAGGGCCAGGCAGGCGAGCACTTGAGCCACACTGATTAATGCCCAAACTTCAGCGTGTGTGGGAAGCGCTGCACTCAAATAAAGTAACCGATCCGCAGCCTGTTCCAGCAGACAGCTGTTTTCAAAACAAACTTCATGAGAAACACGGACGCTTCAGGATGAACTGGTTCAGGTGGGAAATGTAATGGTGGTGCTAAGTGGAATTGTTCAAAAACTCTGCAAATGTTTCAGTAGTGTGCATGGAAACTTAGAAACATTCTTGCAGTCCAGAGAGCAAACTGTATTCTGGGCCGCATCAAAGGGAGAGTGGGCAGTAGGTTGAGGGAGGTGTCTGTCCCCCTCTCCTCCAGACTCCATCTCTGGTACTGCATCCAGATCTGGCCCCCTCAAAATAAGGATGTGGACCTGTTAGGAGGCCATGGAGGTGATCAGAGGGCTGAAGCAACTTTCCTTTGAAGAGAGGCTGAGAGAGCTGGGGTTGTTCAGCCTGGAGAAGAGAAGGCTCCAGAGTGACCTTAGAGCACCTTCCAGTTAGCTGAAGGGACGACAAGAGAGCTGCAGAGGGACTTTTTACAAGGGCATGGAGCGATAGGACAAGAGGGGAATGGCCTTAAGCTGAAGGAGAGTTGGTTTAGACCCAATGTCAGGAAGAAATTCTTTACTGTGAGGGTGGTGAGGCACTGGCACATGTTGCCCAGAGAAGCTGTAGACACCTTATTCCTGGAAGTGTTCAAGGCCAAGCTGGATGGCTCTAGTGGGAGGCATCCCTGCCCATGGTGTGGGGTTTGGAACAACCCAAGCCATCCTATGACACTAAGCCATACCTGCTCTGTGGTTGCAGCTGGCTCTTGCCTGACAGGTCTCCAGGGCAAGGCCAGCTGTTGCCAAAGAAGGTACACACTGAACTCTGCAGGGAGCACCTGGGAGGCAGGCCCAGAGCCGGCCTGAATCTTCTTTGTAACAGTAATTCCAAGTTTCACGCCTCTGTAATTAGGACATACACTTGTTCCAACAGTGTAGCAGGGAGAGGCGGGTTTCAGCCTGACACGGCTGTGTGCTGCTGGGACTCGGACTCCCGCAGGGGAGGCCATAGCTGGGGTGCCCAGCTGACATCTCAGCCCTGGAGCGGCAGCGTTCGGCCTGTAGCCATTTTCCAGCCCGTCGACTGGACACGGAAATGCCCAGGGCCACTCGGGCAGGGCGGGATGCTGGAGGAGGCGGCTGCAAGCCTGCAAAGGTGTGAGCAGGAAAGGAACCGGCTGGAAACACAGGTTCATTTTGCAATGGTTGAGGCGTTTGAGTAACCCCGCGTTTCGGGTGTCTTGGCGCTGATTTGAGGCTCTAAGATGCTGTTGGAGCCCTTCCAGAGGGTGAGGAAGGTCCTGCTCACGCCAGCGCCGTTCTTCCCGGCAGGGAGCGGAGCGCTGCAGCCCCGGGCCCGCCCTCGGCGGGGGTGGTGTCGGCGGCGGCGGCGGC
>VXBT01003077.1:264408-278908 GCA_013400235.1 Oriolus oriolus
GGGGGGCGGAGTAGGCGGCTGCCGCTGCTGCTGCTGCTGCCGCTCCTGCTGCTGCTGCCGGCGCTGGCCGAGGGGCAGCGGGCGGCGGTGCTGCGGCTGGGGCTCCGGGGCAGCCCCCGAGGGGAGGTGAGCCCGGCTTTCCTCTCTCTCACGCTGGATGCCAGCCTCGCCCGGGACCCGCGCTATGTCGCCTTGCTCAGGTGAGCCACCTCTCGCCCCTTTGGGCAACGGAGAAAAGGTCTTGGGGGGGCGGGCCACCCCGGCAAACGCGCTGCGGAGCGAGCTGGGGGGAACAGGGAGCCCGCCGCCCCTGGAACTGGTGTCGGGGAGGGGCTGCTGGATCCCCTCTGCTGCGGGGTTCACTAATTCCATCCTCCCGGGGCAGAAGGCGGTACTTCCCGCAGGTGCGAGCCTCGCCGGCTCGTTTGTGCTCGGGGAAGGGGTGGCTGGGCTGGGTGGATGCGGGCAAAGGTCAGCTCGGGGATAAGCCTGGGAGAGGAGCTGCTTTGCGAGCAGGAAAAAAAAAAAAAAAAAGAGAGAAGGAAACTGGGGGAATTGCGGTTGTTTGGCCTCGAGAAATAGAGGCTTCAGGGTGTCCTTATCGCTCTCTGCAACCACCGGAAAGGAGGCTGTAGTGAGGTGTGGGTCGGTCTCTTCCAGGTAACAAGTGACTGGAGGACAGGAAACGGCCTCAAGTTGCCCCGGGGGGGGGGGGGTTTAGATTGGATATTAAGAAAAATTTCTTCACTGAGAGGATGGCCATGCACTGGAACAGGCTGCCCAGGGAAGCAGATGGTGGGACCACCATCTGTGAAAGTGTTCAAAAAGCATGTGGATTCTCCTGGTTTCCCTCTTCCCACCACTTGCACGTTTTCCTCCTCACTGAGGTGGTGAGAAAGGTGTCACCAGCTTTACTGGAAAGTGCTCAGGTCCCCAACCTCCAGCCCCAACTGCACACCTTGGGGTTCAGCCTGGGGCCAGTCCTGCCGCCACAAGGAGTAGGAAGTACTTGGTGGCCTCTGATCTGCTGTTTGTCATCAGGAGCAGATAGTGCCTAACATGCCCGGCTCCCTCCCATGCCTCGCGGTTCCCCCCAGAGAAGGCTGGGTGTCGGTGCTGCACATCCTGCACGGGGTGTGAGCAAGTCACAGAGTTACATTCTTCTGTACACCTGCTTTGATAAAGTTAACACCTGTCCCTGCAGGGACTCTTAATCTGCCTTGGGTACAAAGGCAATTCCTTTGGCTGTTGTGGATGGAAGTTGGGGCTGATGATATAAAGTCAGTTTTGTGTCCACCTTCTCACAGGACGTTTATGTTGGTGTTGCACAAACAAAGCCAAAAAGTCTAGGGGAGGAGGATGTTAAGGATGAAAAAAACAAGTCTGTTTTGAAGTTTTGCCTTACTTTGCCCCCAGGATTTGACTCCCTGCCCGTGACCACGTTTCCTCAGGCGTGTCCTCCCCTGGTTGCCTCATAGACACTCTCCTGGCTCACTTGGCCATCAGTGTCCCTCTTGTACAGTGCAGAGGGCTGGGATGCAGATCCCAGAAAGGTATCAGGAATGCCCTGAGGCTACTGGGTAGCCTCAGGTCACCTACTGCAGCATGTTCCTCAAAGGGCTTGCCACGTTTATCCTCTAGACAGTCTACACAAATATAGTAGTTTTCTGTTTCTTGGCATTCCTTCCTCAGCAATTCCAAACTGCGTGCCCTGGCAACGGCCCTGTCCCCAGGTTTCCTGAGGTTTGGTGGCACTGAGACAGATTTTCTGATCTTTGATCCCAACAAGGATTCAACTTCAGAAGAAAAAATCCTCTGGGAACTTCAGGCACAGCAAGGTAAAGTGGCCATCAATATGTTAGACTTGAAACCACCCTGGGTTTTGGAGGGTCTTTGATACAGGTGGAGGATGCTGCAAGGGCACAGCAGCAGTGCTGAGGGCCCTCCACAGGCTCAGTATTGCTATCATCTGTGGAGAGGAGATCTGGGCACTTTCAGCATGGTTTGTGGGAAGAGTTGTGCCAGCCGTGGGAAAGTGAGAAAGGATGTGGGGGAACTTGCATCCTCCCCTGGCATCTGCTGAGACTCTCAGACTCTCCCTTTGCTGTGCTCTGCTCCCTGCAGCAATCTTAGGACCTCCCCCACTGCCTGGGAGGCGGTCAAGGTCAGCTCAGAAGTTGTGGCTTCATTATAAAAATTAAGTAACAGATGGAAGAAATAATCTGAGGAGAACAGAGTGTTCAATCTCTCTGCCAAAGCCAGAGAGCTGGGCTGGGAGTGCAGCCTTGCCCTCCTGCTGCTTTGACAGGGCAAGTGCAAACCTGCTGGAGCCCTGCTAACTGCTTGAGCTTGGTATTTTCTCTTTGAAGTTAGCAAAAGTGCCTAAATTCTTCAAGAGGTGTTTCAGATGAAAAAAATCCTGTCTGCTCCTGTGGCATGTAGCACAATGGTGCAATCCTACACTACTGTACAACCGCCTGATGCTCAGTTTTGAAGTCAAGTGTTACTTCTTCCCTCATAGCACTTTAAGTGGCCACTTCCTGTGACTGCCTTGTGCCTTCCTCTCTGGTTATGGCTTGTTCCTGGTTTGCATGCCAAGAAAAAACATGAACTTTGAAGGAAAAGTGTCATGACTCCTGGCAGCGAGCCATGCAGGGAAGTCAGCACTTTTCCCCGCATGAGATGGGAAGTGCAGGAAACATTGCCCTGTTCCTGCCCACAGCAAGGTGGGTTGTGATCCCAGCCACACCACTGCATGCCAGGTTGGCTTATCTGCCCCTCCGGCATGGCAGCCCATGCTTTATCAGCTCAGTGGAACAAGGGTTCACTGGCTGTGGAGGTGAGGAGTTAATCCCTGTCAACCTTCTGCCCTACAGAGGCTTGTGGCTCGAGGCCTGCATTTGCTGCTGTTGAGAAGGTGCTGCTGGCCCAATGGCCCAACCAGGAGAAGCTGATTCTTGCCGAACAGAACCGGAAAAAGCACAAAAACACCACCATTACAAGTAAGACTTAAACAGGGGGATGCAATTCTCTGCCCCGCAGTAAAAGGGCCGTAGGCTGTTAGGAGCTGAAACCACTGAAAAAGAAACATTTCACCCACTCAGAAAAATATTCCAAGAACTCTTTTTCTGCTGTTTGCCACCTCAGGTTTAATAGTTTTGAGCTGCAGGGTTTGGGAGGTTCTCAAAACTTGCAAGATGTTTTGTAGTGAGGCCTGACCTCTTCTGCCTGGCTGGGAGAGTTTGGCACATCTGCACCATCAGGCTAAATAAATACAGGCAGTAAAGATTGTTGCTTGGCCAGAGCTCAACTAGCACGCTCTAATCTTGAGATAAACACCCCTCCTTTCTCCTCTGTGCAGGAAATACACTGGATATTCTCTACAGCTTTGCAAACTGCTCAGGGTTTCACCTCATCTTTGGACTCAACGCCTTGCTGCGGAAAGGTGACTTGCAGTGGGACAGCTCGAATGCCCAGGCACTGCTGGACTACTGTGCTTCCCAGAGGTACAACATCTCCTGGGAGCTCGGGAATGGTAAGTGCTTGTCGGCCAGGCCAGCCGCCACCTGGAAAAGCACCACCACAGGGTATGGGCTGGTAACTTTGGATGTTTTGGATGATGGCACATAAAGGCAAGGTGACGTTTCATTAAGAGACATTCAGGTCTTAATTTGCAAAGAGGAATTTCACAAGGAGACACAACGAATGAGCAAATTGAGATGATTTTGCTGCTCCTACCAGGGCTTTGAGGTGAGGTGAACAATGCCCCACGAGGTGTAGAGTGTCACCTACGGGGACCAGCTGGGACAGAGTGGTGGAGAGCAGCATGCTGTACCCCCTGGGCTTTTGGTTTCATGCTCATCTTCAAGTCTCTCACCCACACCATGCCAGATCAGGTGAAGCCTTAGGGGACTGCTGCTTCCCGTGTGGATGGAGCTGCCCTATTTTGTGCCTCAGAAACAGAGTGAGGTGTTGATGTGCACGTGTCTTTCCCAGAGCCCAACAGCTTCAGGAAGAAATCTGGCATCCACATCGATGGCTTCCAGCTGGGGCAAGATTTTATTCACTTACGCCAGCTTCTGAATAACTACGCCCTCTACCAGCATGCCAAGCTCTACGGCCCTGATGTTGGGCAGCCTCGAAAGCACACACAGAGACTGCTGAGAAGGTAGGGGTGTGAGGTGCCAGCAGCACTCCCTGGGGTGGGGCAGGTGTGGAGAATTGTAGCTTGTCTGCCCCTAGATGCAGGAGGCATGAAGAGGCTTCAAGGCAACTATTCATTTTCCCTTGACTGAAGACAACTAAAATCTTACCTGAATGCATGAGTTCAAGGCTTTAATACTCAGCCGGGTGAAACTCAGCTGCTGGCAGTACATCAGTGGTCCACACGTTTTTCCACTGAGCACTGGCTCTAGGGTTGTGCTAACAAGGGCTTTTGGCCCAAGAAGCACCCACGTGTTACACAAACATCAATTCATCCTCCCAGCAACCTGCTGAGGCAGCCCAAAGGCTGCTTAAAAGCCATGGCAAGCCTGGTCCCCAAGCATTCACCACCAGTACTGCCAGCTGGGGGGAGAGGGGAGGGCTGTGCACGGCATTGCACTGCTGGGAGGGCCATGACCTGGCACTGGTACTGCTAACCCCCTGCTCTCCACCATTCCCTCTGGTTGCAGCTTCTTGAAATCGGGAGGGAAGGTGATTGACTCTGTCACATGGCATCAGTAAGTACCACTTGGACACCACTGTCACTCTGATTACCGCCTCGTTTTCTTTACAAAATGTCAATTTGAACAGAATTGTCGATCTCAATAGAAAAGAGGGGGGTGAAATACCCCTTTCGACAGTTTCTCGGGGGCCTCTCCACAAATTTCTCTGTTCAGAATAAGAGATGAATTGAGAGAGCATGTTACAGAAATGCTGAAGCCTCCAAAGGCGACTCAAAAGCTGTGGTGGGGGGCTGTCACGTAAGCACAGCAACAGGGAATGCTACGTGTGCAAGAGGATCATTTTGTTTGCTCTATTTATGTCTAGTTGATATAAAGGAAAAGCCCAGTAGGTCTGGCTGACCCTTGTCCGTGGAGAAGTGCCAGCAGCTCCTCCTGCTCCCTTGAGTTTGTTCTCTGAGTCATTTCAGGCTCTGTGTGGGTAACTCACCCTCAGATCCCACACGCAGTGCAAGCAGCACCGGCACTTGGCCCTTTGCTCCTGTGCAGTGACTTTGATTTGTAGGTTTAAAGTGCTCACAGGAGCAGTGTGGTAAGGTGGCCCCAGGGCCATGAACTCCACATGTTTGAAAGTCATTTCCACGTGAAGGCATGTCAAAAGCAGGACATTCACATGCAGCAGTCAGAATGTGCCTCTTTTCCCAGAACAGTGGGAAAAGAGGCACACACTTATTTTTTATGTATATGTATACGTACATGAATTATCTATGTGTTTTGAGCTGCTAGAAAGGCATGAAACATGTCCTTTCCCCTTCCTGGGCTGTTCTTTACTAATTCAGGATTATCAGGTTTTAGCTTCCTCTTGTGGCTGGAAGGCTTCAGCTACTTCTGGTAGGACTGAGTGATAGGATGAAATGCCAAAACCAAAGGGATCCAAATTTATTTGGACAAACCAGACTTAAAAGCTCTTCTGCTCGTGGTGGAGGGCAACCTTCATGCCATAGGGATGCTCACATTCTGGCTCCCTCCAAGTGGCCAAAATATTCCAGCAGAGGGACAGATGCTGGAATCTGGTTTTTAATACATAATTTTCAATATATAACTTGATACAGTAAAGCAAGTAATCACATAGGAGTGTCAGACTCCTCAACAAGAGAAGATATACAGAAGCTGACTCTTGGTGATGTTTTCCTTATTCTAAATGAGTAGATGCAAACAAACCTATTGCTTCTGCTGGTGGAAATTTCTGTCATATCCTGCCCCCATCTAGGAAAGTGCAAAATATCTGACAGTCCCTCAAATACAAGTGACAGACCTACGCATTTGGAAAACAAAAAATTAAAAAGCACTGGGCAGAAAAATCATGCTGTGGATAAATGTACCAATCAACTGAATACTTTCAGTGGTGTTTTGTACCACTGGTGGTATTTTTCCCTAATTTTGGCTATGTTTTTTTCCCCATTTTCAGTTACTATGTGAATGGACGGAGTGCAACAAGGGGGGATTTCTTGAGCCCTGAAGTACTGGATACGTTTGCTGCAGCCATATACGAAGTCCTGGAGGTGCCTTGTCCTGTTCAATCATTCCCATGTTCAGTGTCCAGGGGGTTAGCAAAGAATCCAGGATAAAGCACCATTTCTTACTAGCAATAAACAGGGACACTCAAAGCTTGAGTGCTGCTGCCGCTGTAAATTAAAAGAAACCAAACCAAAATTAGCGATACTAACAATAAATGATCTCCAACAGTTTGCCATGTAGCAAACATGGTGTCAGGCGGATCACACACCTATAACATTCTCAATTATTGATGTAGTAATTACTCAGGGATGTAATTTATGGCCATCATGTCCCCCCTGCTGCATTATTTTTGTATTTTGAGATTCTGAGAACAGTATTACTTAGAACATAGCACAACTCAGAACAAGAAGAAATATGTGACCCAGATTTCAGTAATGTTTGTCTTGTTTTACATGGGCAGCAAGTTTTTTTGGAGGGGCAGAGGGGATGTAAATCTACTTCTAGTCCTTTAGATCCAAATTTCTGTGACATCCCGTCTCAGTGTGTTATCCCTTAAATGCAAACATCTTAAGTAAGCCTTTGGCTAAGCACAAAATTTTATTTTATTTATTTCAGTAGCCAAAAAACTTAACTGTCATCTCTTTCTCTTCTTCCCTAATGCCACACTGGCCAGATTGTAGGTGGGACCGTGCCACACAAGAAGGTCTGGCTGGGAGAGACGAGCTCTGCCTATGGAGGAGGAGCTCCCAGACTGTCTAACACTTATGTTGCTGGCTTTATGTGAGTACCATGTCCCAGGTGTGGGGAAATTACATATTTTGCCAGCTGAAGAGGGCTGCCCCAGAGGAGGAACGTGGCTTCCTCAGGCTTTCTGAGGGGGCAGTTTTTTCCCCTCTTATAAGACACAATGACCTTTTTATCAGGGCCTGGTGGCCCAGCAAGTCAAAGTCCAGTAATGGCAGGCAACCTTGTTGTTGGTGTGATGATTTCTCTCCGTCTTCAGACCCTTGGCCAGTTCAGGAGAATCTGCTGCTGCTCCTGGTTTCCATCACCTGCAAACAGGGGAATGGAGCAACTGTTCCCACCAACTGGGACTTCAAGAGGTGGTCTGAAATTATTTTTAATGTAATCAATGCAAGACTTGAATTGAAATTTGTTGTGTGATTTTTAAGGAAGTCAGCATCATGCAGTAATTTTTGCTTTCGTGCTTCCCGAGCTGGTTAGAGAGGGGCAAAAGGGTACAGTTGAGGTCAGCAATTTCATCTGCGTGATATTTGCCTCATTTCTTGGCAGGTGGTTGGACAAACTTGGGCTTTCAGCCAGGCAGGGGATTGATGTGGTGATGAGACAGGTTTTCTTCGGGGCAGGGACCTATCACCTGGTGGATGCCAACTTTGAGCCTTTGCCGGTATGTAAATAACACCCCCCAAATGCACCTCTGCACAGGCAATGCTGGGTGTGGAGGGACAAGTCAGCTGTTTTAACAACACCTTTTTTTGCTTGGATGATCACAGGTATCCTTGTACCTAAAGTTATCTCATGTTCCACTACAGGTTAATGCATTATTACGTATATAAGTAGGCACACAAGATACTTACTGCAACTGCAGGGGTGCAGCCAGTCTTCAGCACAGCAGAGACTGATTTGTGGGACATGATGGTCTGGTTTGTGTGCAGGTGCTCCTGGAGCTCACAAGGCTTTCCTGGATGGCCTGGTTTTGGTTTGACTGCTCCTCAGCTGAGTGATGAGTAGTTTATAAACAGCAGTGAAAAGAGGTATTAAAATAAATTACATTCCACATGAAAACCAGGCCAACATGAACTCAAGCATTACAGATCATGAGCATATTCATCCTGCAGTGGTGGTTCAATTAAATTGAAACATACATTTAGTATAGTTTGATTTATTAGGAAATAACATTTTGCTGTGAGGAAACTTTATTATATGAACTATACATTGTTCTTTCACATACAGCACATTTCTTTGTACTAGTAGCACTTAGCTTGGGGTGAGAGGACAGCATCTTTCTTTTTAGCTTTCCTCTCATTTTTCTGCTTCCAAATTGTGATTTTCATGTGTGATCATAGAGCCAGCCTGAAAGAAAATCCATCATACAGGGATTTTGTATCCTGCTTGCTCAGCTGGTTCCTATGCCAGAGGCTGCACCATCAGGCTTGTTGCTTTGGGTTGCTTTTATTCTCTCACTTAAAATAGATTTAATTTGGACTGAAACTATGTGCCTCGTTCCTCACCTACAGGCAGTACAGACGTTAATCAAGCCAATAATGCTTCAGAGGCAGTGAAATCCAAACCCAGGTCCATCAGCTGCAATTAGCACAGGAATGAGGAAGCACAGCAGCGTCAGAAGGCTGCACCTCCTTGCAGAGGGATTGAGCATGAAGGCTGATAGGAAAAGTAATTTTCTGGGCTTGTGGTGAGTCAGAAGAGAAACACAACGGTTTTCCTCCTAGGAAAACCTCAAAGACAAACAGATGAGCTGGGAGAAGCTCTCTGAAAGCCTGGGAAGACCTGGAAAAAATTAGCCTGCACTGGGCATCACCCTGCTCTGAGGCATCATCCTGGGGTGCCAGAGGATGCACTTGTGACTTGGGTTCAGAAATCAATCCTGAGACCTGTTCAAAAGCACAGTGTTAATGAAAGGGGTTAAAGTTTAGGGAGCTTCTTCCTGGTGTTGCACCTGTGCCTTAGGCACAAGCTTTCCTGCAGGAAGGGCAGCTCACACCCCTGCATTCAGCCCTGAGGTTCTCTGTACCCTGCAGAAGGGCGTTCCCAAAATCCAAACAGTCTCTCCCTGACAGAGCTCTGAGATTTGCAAACGAAGGGGAAAATTACTCTAATGTACCTTATAAACACAGCTGCTCACAGGCGGGGCTTCCCTTTTAGCTGTGGAGTTTGTGTGAATTAAAAGTAGATACGGTGAAAAGCTTGGTAAAGCAAAAAGCTGTGGGGGAAAACCCCTTGAAATGAGCATCAAAATGAAGGTTAAGTTAAGCACGTGTGGGGCACCTGGCATGTACACAAACGTTTCCATATGTTTTCGTGCCTCCCAGGACTACTGGCTCTCCCTGCTGTACAAGAAGCTGGTGGGTACCAAGGTGCTGCAGGTTGGCCTGGCAGGAGCCAGCAAGAGGAAGCTCCGTGTCTACCTCCACTGCACGAACAGCCTCAAGTAAGCCTCCAGAAAGGGCAAAATATCCCAGAAACTGAGCCCGCTGCCACCCCCAGGCCAACAAATGCCATTTGGGACAGTGCAAGGTCGCACATTATTTCTGTGAAACCTGTTCCTCTCCTGATCCCCACCATCACCTTCTCTCGCCTTGCAGCCCAAAGTACAGAGAAGGGGATGTGACGCTGTTTGCCTTAAACCTCTACAACGTTACCCAACATTTGGAGCTACCGAATTACCTATCGAGCAAGCACGTGGATCAGTACCTCCTACTGCCTCATGGCAAAGAGAATATTCTTTCCAGGTAAGTTGCAATTCCTCCAGTCCCTGTGGAAAAGACTCTGAGTAGGCTTAGAAGGTCTTTAAAACCTCACCTTATCCAATTTGCCAGGGGAAAGAAGAGGTTACCATTCAGTCATATGGATTTTTTCAGTAAGATCTGACTTCTGTTAAAATCAGGTCTCCTAAACTCAGGCTGCTGGAAGCTTGCTAAGTTATAAGGACATTTAATTAATGTTAATTTGGAAGTTTATTCCTAGCAGGCTTCAGTGCTCTGGACCAGCTGCTAAAGTCCTTTTTTTTGTTTTTGCACAAGCACAGGTATATTGCTTTCCCAAGTGCTGGCTCCTGATTTACAGCAACGTGTTTGGGCTTTGTATGTTGATGGGGTTTTTTAGTTGTCATTGTCAAGGTATCCACAGGGAATGGATCTGCTCTGTGAGCATAAAAGAATATGAATATTTTTAGGAGAAAAAGCAATTAAAATTTGTGCTTTTCAAAGCCTGTTTACCTGTTGACCTCACTGAAAGAGAAAGAAACGTACTTTTTGATGTGCTAGTGCTACCACTCTGAAGGAGTCCTTGCAGAGGGAGTGCTGCAGATGTCTCTGTGTGTGTGTGTGTGTGTGTGTGCACACACACTCAAGGGAAGTTTAGTTTGGCTTTGGGCTGAGTTAATGTTTACACTCAGGCCCAGAGCAGTTTGTGCTCGATGGCAAACAGAGCACAGCTGCCCACACAGTCTCTCTGTCCCTCTCCAGGTCTATTGAGCTGAACGGCCATGTGCTACGGATGCTGGATGACGAAACACTGCCAGAGCTTATGGAAAAGCCCCTTGGTCCTGGCAGCCTGCTCGGCCTTCCAGCCTTCTCCTACGGCTTTTATGTTATCAAAAATGCCAAAGCTATTGCTTGCATTTAAGTGGTCAATACACACACTCAGGATAAATGTAAAGCACTTAGCTAGTAGGGAATTCTAATCCTAGAAATTCACATTTCTACCACGGGATTTAATTCTGGTAAGGGTTGCAAATGTTGCAACACTAGTACGAACTGTGAGCTGGGGAAGACATAAGGTCCCACTGGGTAACCGGTATGTGAAAGATCCCAGGAGAATTATCCAGGTAGAACAAGACCAGGCAGGGGTTGGTTTTGCCCTTGATCTATGCTGTCACTGTGCTTGAGCATGGAACCCTTCTCCACACCACACAGAGCCACATCAGCTTCTCACACCGCCTGGGGTTCTGCCAGCCCAGGCACTGTAACCTCCCCTCTCCCTCTTCTTTCTGCAAGCACAGCTCCTAAAGCAGTTTCTTCAAAAGCTTGCCTTCAGAAAGAATGAGCAGGGCTTTTATTTGAGCTGTACAGCTGTGACTTTGCACCATGTGGGGAAGCCTGAGAGGGGGTTGTGGATGCTGAGGGTATCTTGGGGTGGAAAGTGTGGACATGCAAAGCAAACCAAGGTCAGGATGCTTGCACGGAAACGGTCTTGCAGAGAAACCAGATCCTCTATCAGATTTGGGGCAGCGCCACACATTTTTCTCAAGCTAGGAGAGTTCAGTCACAAGATGGAGCTGTGGCCATGTGCTTTCCAAAGGCGAGTTGTTGGCACCGGAAGTGCAGGCTGTTCCTGTAGAGTGGTCTGCCTCTGCCACACTTCATCCCTGCAAGGAAGGGAGAGGAGCCCGCCAGCGCCCTGGCAACAACCCTCTGTGCTCAGAGGGCTGCACAGTGAGAGTTCATGACTCCTCAGCCTGCACCACCCTGCAGGCAGCTCAGCTGGAAAGGACTTCCCTGAACCTATGCACAGGTGAAGCTCTCTCTGCTTTATGCTCCCTAATGCACTCGGGTTTCTTCTGTCCTCAAGGCAATGGCATAGCAAAGAGGCTGAGCAAACCACTCACCCCTCAACCACCAGAGGGACATCAGTGGCCTTACAGCATCCTGGGGACAGAACTGCCCAGCCAGGCTGACATCCTTCCTACTGGGAAAACAGTGATTTTGGACAGAAATCTGTGTTGGTGGTGGCTTTTCTCCCCAGCTATGCCTTCCCTATGCACACCCTGTCGCAGTGGGCTGGGCCAGCACTAGCTCCCTGTGGCACACAGGCTGCTGGTCCCCAGGGCAACAAAAGGCCTTGGACAGTAGCTGTGGCCTCCTGCACATATTTATTTGCATCTACTTTTCTTGAAGGAATGTAACCCACACTGCTGTCAATGCCTTATGATATTTTGAGCACAGCAGGGAAGAACAACTCCACACTACTGTACTTCACTTTTTAAGGTTTAGAAAGATGCTACCAGCTACGTGGGACTTAACTCAGGGCAGGGAACCTTTTTTAATGAGAAGACTTTCGAAATTGATGTACTTTTGTAGCTGTGATGAAAACCTGCACACTAAAAACGTTATACTTGAGTTCAGTGTGTCAAAGGAGTGTGTGCATCCACAGAGCAGATGCATCCTGTGAAGGGTTATGTATCAGGGGATAACATAGATCAGAAATGAGGAAGGCTGAGTTTGTTTACATTGTCCAAGTTCCATAAAAGAAGTAAAGAGTGTTAAGACAGAGTCTAAAGTCTTACACACAGTCAGCATAAAGTTAATAATAGATTGTTGTTATTATAAAAAGTAAGTTACAACTAAAACATCAAAGTTATTATTTGTCTGGTAGCTTCTTTTTAGAACTTTTCTAAAAATTTTGTTTATTCCAATGCTTGTGAGTTTTGTATATGAAGATTTTAATTAAAGCGATTTATACCAGCTTTTGGCAATCTTCTTTTTTTTAAGACTCCTTTTTGACATACTGATACCAGGACACTCCCTACTTTTCTTTTGGTTGTAACCACCTGTGCTTTTTTTGGTTATCAACAAGAGTGCCCAAGTACACAAAAATGAAAGAAATCCTAGGCAGGTTGGTGTGTTTCAGTTGTGTTTGCCCACCAGTTCACAAGCCCTCCACCCAGTCTGACTCAGACCCAATACACGTGCTGGTGATTGGCACACAGGAACTACCAGGAGGGGCCCGGGGATGTTTGTGCCTGCAAATGACAGCTGCTGCAAACCACATCCGGCTCTTCACGGTGGGGTGGGGAGGTTTGATTTACAGCTCAGTAACCACCTTTCACTTCACAGTGTTGCACATCAAGCTACTAGCTACTGTTAGCTCTACACAGACAGAGCAAGAGGGACACAAGCGCAGGCAACGGGAAAGATGCTGGATCCCAGCACTGCAAGAGAGCTAAGGTCTGAGAGATGAACATCATCCTCACAGGACCAGTGCCTGCTCCACCCTTATCTCTGGGGCTTTTATTCCTCTGTGAATGTTGTAAACCTTGCGGGATTATGTGTGTGTACGCTTACTTGAGAACAAGAAGATCCATGTCTCACACTCATTCCAATTCACTTTTGCCCTTTTGACTCTGGAGGTCAGATTACTCACACTCACACTCACACAAAGTTTACAGATTTGCTGTAAATCAGTTCCTGGAAAGTGGAGTAAGTTACATCAGACTTTGGTACAGGGGATCATTTGGTGTATGTGGAAATAAAGGAACTGATAATCTTCTTAGAGTCAGGGGCATTTTGACCATCAACTCAGATTTGAGCCAAACAAGACAGCTGGGTTTTATTAGTCTGAAATGAGCCGTTCCCTAGATTATCTTTCAGTGAAGGGCCAGACCACTTTATTATGACTATAAATACAGTGTCATTTTGTACTTTGTAAAAGTAAAAGTTTTTTGTAAAAGTTTACTTTGTAAAAGTTTACTTTTCTACTTTACTTCCATGAGCTTAAAATTTTTCTGCAGACATCCAGGGTTTCCTTGCCACATCACACTGTGCCAGTTTGGGCCAAATTTGGAGGAAAATATCCTCTAATAGAAGGCAATTACAACTGCCCCTCCCCCACCAGGTTTAGGAAATAAATATTCTCAGAGGAAAGTGAAGAAAAAACCTATTTATTTAACAAACACACAGGAAACCAAATAATAGTGCCAAAGAATAAAATTTCTCACTATAGAGAGAAAGCTTGGAAGATTTTTTTGAGTCTTTTTGTGGGTGTGGCCTTTCTCTTCCTCTTCGGAGCTGGGTCAGCATGGGGGCCCCCTCCGGACCAGGGTAAGGTTTCCTGGTGAGGTTGTGGTGTTCTGATGTTCTGAACAAGTTCAGAAGAGAAGAAGAAACCAAAGCCCCAGGAAAACAAAGTTTAATTCTCTGTCTCTCTCTCTGAAGAAACAGAGCTGAAAAAAAATACAGCCAAAAAAGCCAGAATCAGGGTGCTTCTTCTCTGCTCTGCTCCCTGCAGAAGCACACACAGTGAGATAGCAGTGTCCTTGGAGCACAGAACTGCTTTGAAAAACGTTTGTCTGGCTTTTTTTTTCTCTCTTATCCAGTTTTAAAGGCACAGAAAGGCACAGGATTCATATCCTGGTGATATGGGATACAACATCATAAAGTCACCCCAAGACATTCCACCCTTTATCTCATATCATCAGCTAAATATATTCTAACTAATATATTTAACTAATATATTCTAATATATTGTCCAAACTAATATATTTTAACTCTACATACACACATTAATACATACATATATATACACATATATACAGCTATGTACAAACAGTGACAGTGACATTCAGCAAGCAGTGGTATACAGGCATTTCACATTACAGGTGGTTTTCACTCAACAATCAGATCTCTTTTGTGGTACACAATGTTTGTTCCATCTCTCTGCATTACCCACCATGTGCAACGTGGACTTTGAGCAAAGAGAACCCCATGGATGGGTTTGTCTGTACTCATTTTAATCCCATTTTAATCCTATTCTACCTACTCGAGGTAGAATTAATCCAA
>VXBT01003078.1:0-18386 GCA_013400235.1 Oriolus oriolus
TAGGGTAACGCAGCACTGCCACAATGAATGAAGTGGAACAAAGTAGGGAAAGATCACGGAATAAAAATTCTATTTAATTGGTCTACATGGAATATATATCATCAATCCATGGTACCTTGCCCATCACTACTATTCTTTCTTTCTTGTACTGATTTTGGGTGGGACATGGCTAATTTTCTTCATAGTAGCTCACAAGGTGCTGTGGTTTGGATTTTTGGTGAAAATAGAGTTGATAACATAGTCATGCTTTAGTTACTGCTGAACAGTTCATACACAAAATCAAGGCTGTTTTTCATGCTTCACTACAGGTGAGGAGGCTGGCAGTGCACAGGAGGTTGGGAGGGGGCAGACCCAGGACAGCTGACCAGAGTGACCCAAAGGCATCAAGCTCAGTGTATAAAGCTAGGTAGGGGAGAAGAAGAAAGAGGAGCACATTTGGAATGATGGCATTTGTCTTCCCAAGTCACCATTAACCCATGCTAGAACCCTGCCTTCCTGATGGCTGAACACCTGCCGGCCCATCAGAAGCGGTGAAAGAATTCCTTACTTTACTTTGCAGCTTTTACTTTACCTATTAACCTGTTTTGCCTCAGCCCATGAGTTTTCTCACTTTTACCCTTTCAGTTCTCTGTCCCAACTGCTAGGGGGTAGTAAGTGAACATTTGTGTGGTGCTTAGGTCTCAGTGGGGCTTAAATCACAGCAATCTTTTTTAGGAATCCAACATAGGGCTCAAGGATTAAAGACAACAGATTTGATTGGAATGTGCTAACCCGAATTTATAACTGTTTAGCTAGTAACTGAGAGGTTCTTCTACTTGCCATGGGGCTTGCTTGCTTGGCTGTGTATTGAAGCCCAGCTACTTCTTCCTTTTGCTGTTTGCTGTAGTCCTTGTTATCTGCTTTACTGTGACTGGGATCGTTTTAATAAGTTGTTGCCTGGATTGGCAGGTGACATGGGCTTTACTGCTTTTTGTGTGCTGTTATACGTGACAGGCTGGAACTCCTGTTCCAGGGTAGCAGAGTGTACCTCCACATGGAAAGAGGTACACTTCAAAGCATCTGTGGCCATGGTTATGTGCACGTCACAGCAAGTACACCCTGAAAGGATTGTGGAGAAAGCAACTGTATTGAAACTGTATTGTATTGTATTGAAACCAATACAACTCAAAATGTCAGTGCTAAAATATATTGAAGCTCCTGTGGCCTTGGAAAAGTCTTTGTCACAGCAAGTATGCCCCTGAAAATATTGGTGCGTTGGACATGTGACAAATACCAGAAATATTTTACTACAGTAGGCAAAGACTGATGACGAGTAAGGAACACACTTCCAGAGGACATTTTGTGTATAAGTTCCTGGGTTTGTATTAGCTTTTTGACTACTAAAAGCCAGGGAATCTACAGAGTTCTTCCAGAAGCATATAAAATTTTTTGTAAAAATTCAGATACACCATATTATTCATGTTTCCATGGAAGATCAGGCAATTATTTTAACAATCAACTGTGCCTACAGGCATATTTGATACAACATTTCAATATGGTATGTGATCTTTTTCCATATGACATTTCATGAAGATGGATTTGAAGCATATATAATGGTTTCATCTTTATAATTTATTTAAAAACAGCTTTGATAACTTTCCTTTAAATTAAATTGAATGCATTCTGATGATTTAATACAACATGTAATTGCTAGATACAGCAGCAAATGTTGTTATCACTAAGAAGTTTATACCTCACCTGAGAATTTAATTTTTCATGGTGTTTTTATTAATTGATTTGAAGACTCTTGCCTTCTACATGGCATCAGTTCTGTAGTTTCTTTCTTTTCTTTTTGCAACATTTATTACATTAACCAAGGTTGTTTCAGGTAGAGAAACTCATCCATTAGGTTTTTCCAGTGGACAACTACATTTTGCTCAACAACTAGCTATCCTACTTTCACCTCAGTACCTTATTTAACTTCTTACAAGTTAGAACATTTCACATGATTGATTCAGCTGACATGTATTAGAAAAAAATGATAGAACATTTTTATAGAAAAGCTGTTGTCCTTTGTGAGAAAACCCATCCATTATTATTTTAAGTTTAAAATACTTTGTCTTCCCCCCAGCCAGGAAACCAAATGCTTAGGTGATGTAATTCAGCAAAATTTCTGAATTCAGTGAAAGCTCTGCCTATTTTATATCAATTCTGGAACTACTTTCTGCATTCCCATTGAGTGTATTTAATGGGGATTATTGTCAGCTTCCATTGTGAATGTTGAAATGGTGCTTATTGTCCTTTTTAGCTGAATGTTATTGAGCATTTTTGTTGTATCTCTTCTCTTTTTTCGTTTGTGTCAAGAATATTTGGTGTGAGGAAAATAACTTGTAACCAGTGACTATAAGAAAACATTTGTCTTAGGAAACTCTAGCTCAGTGATCTTGAGGAACAGACCTCAAAAGGATCATTTGAGTTACAGCACATATAGGTCAGGTTTTTTTAAAGGGTCTGAATGGTGCCACTCAGAAATGGACTATTTAATTGTAATATGGAGGAAAGATTACAGAACCCATGGCAGGAGTCAAGGGTTTTGAAACAACCTCTTACATCTCACTCTAAACCACAGACAAATGAGGACAGCATAACTTTTCATAAGGAAGCAAGTGCAATAGTTTATTTCAAATGCTAACAGTAATGGCTGAAAAATTGACTCTTAACATTTTAGGAAACAAAGAATAGAAAAAAATAAGTGTTATCAGTCCAGGATTCCAAACTGTTAAGAATAATTTTATGGAAATCTCATATAATATCAAACAATCTTAAAGTCCAAAGCAAATGCAGTTATATTGACTGCACATGCAGAACACGCTATTTTCCACAGTAGAGGTGCTTTTCTAGTGGTTATTTTTAAATAACAGTCTCTAGTATGCAAATGAAAAACAGGAAGGAAATCTTTGAAACCAATAGATGTGCCAGCACACAGCAGAGTGTTCTGTGATAGACTACATATTATGACTTAATATTTTGGACGGCTCCCAACAAAACAAGATGAATAATGAAATAATAAGATCCCAATTAGACATGATTATTTTAAGTGATTCAAAATGAATAGTGATGTATGAGTTTCCTTCTGGTACTTAATAACATGAGGTGAGTGGGTTTTTAGACACTTCCCCTTTGGCATGATCATAATGAAAGCAAATACGTTTCCGTTCCCTCCATAATCATCCACACATTGGCAGAGGATTAAATTGTTATTTCTGTACCAAATGAAGAGACATTTCCTCATTAATGTTTTTGAAGGAAAGAGCTGTGTCATTTAATGATCACTAGACTCAAAGAAGTTTCTAAATACCTGACTGATTTAAGGGTGTAATTCTCGTTAAACTTCCAGTGGCAGCTGGTCATTCAACTGCTTCTTGTGGATCTGGGTTTCACAGTTTATGTGGTTGTCAGGAGACAGGCTTTATTCTAGGTTAGGCTTCAGAAACAGGACATTCCTGTTACTAAAACTTCACATTTCTCTGAAATAATCACATCTAGGAACAACTGCAGAAATGCTCAAACCAATCATTCAGGCAAGGTATTGCAGGCAAGGTTGATTTTCCTGTCTCAGGAGCTACTAGTGTTTTGATGGGGTTTTTTTGTTTTAGTTTTTGCTTCTTTGTTTTTTTTACCAGGCAGTGATGAAAATGAGGAGGAAAGGTTGAAAGGAAGGGAACTGTATAATATTTGAAAAATAAGCAAAACACTTTTTTTTTTCTATGCAATGTCTAAGATAAAGGTACACTTAATGTGGGTTAATAATAGAAGTGTCAAAAGATATTCTGGTGAAAGTCATTATTTATTCTTGCAAGGTTCATAATTTCTCCCTTTCTTCTAAAGCTTATTTGTGGCAACTGAAAATTTGTTTAATGATATTCAAAAGGTCTTTTTATCACCACATCTGTGAGGCTGTGATATATTTGGGGTTAAAGAGAGGCAAGCAAATTGCAAGAGCATAAGACAATAAAGAAACTGCTATAAATGTAGAAGAGCAAAAAATTATAACCTTCCTGTTGGTTTGCTGTAAGCTTTTTACCATTGACAATACTTGTTTATTAAGACTGGTTTGTAGTGCTCGTCAGCAGACATATAATCTTTTCTTTTCTGGTATGACTCTTTTGGGTGCCAATAAATACTATTTTTGTTCCGTGCGTATTGCTTCAAAGGAGAATGAGGAAAAGTTCCAGTTAAAGAATGACTTCAGAAGGATGAGTTTATGTATGAGAAAGCTCTGCCAGGGAACGTATGTGAAATCCTCTATTAGGCACCTGGTTTTTAGCAAGTCTGACGCACAAAATACCATTACATTAGTGCTGTGCTAATTATTTGTTTTAAGGTCACTGAAACTGGTATGTTTACTCAGGTAGCAATACAGCTACTGAATTACAAAGTAAAAGTAAAATATTAATTTAATTTGTAATTAAAAAATATAAGGGAAAAAAAGAAAATTATATGATCCAGATTGAATTTCTGTATCTTTACTGTGTTTTCCTTAAAACATGTCTTTTCTTTCTAAATTATAACCATGTAACAATACCTATGGATTATCTGTTCTATTGAACAGAATTCTAGAACACTCTGTACTGAACACTTGGTGACTATCTCATGACTAAGAATACATTGTATTTAAAAGAAAGAAGTGGATCTTACCTTTTCAGTTGCATTTGCATAGAATTGGTTGCTTAGATTTTCAGGGATTGCATATAGGCCTGCAGTCTTTGCATCAGAATTGTTTACCTTTCTTCTTACAGCATCATCTTCACCCCTTCCCTCCTCCCTGAGTAATAATGCCAATAGTTTGTATAATTTGTAGGGGGATTGTTGGTTATTTAGCTCATGTGTAGTTGATTTTAGTTTAAAAGTAATTTTTTATAAATTACATTGACTGCACTGATATTCCACAATTAAAGTCCATGAATTATGTATTCAGACACCATTTGGTTAGATAGGCCTTTCTTCCTTACCAGGCTGTACACATCAGATTATTTCAGCCATTGGCTCAAATGCTGATAATTCTGGGTTGAGGTCTGAGGCTGTGTTGATAGGCATTCTTCCTGCATAGCTCCTCATGCTGCCTATCCAATGACTGGTAATCCTTCCTGGGCCATTTTCCCAACATATGGTCCACAGCAGCCTCTCTGTACTCATATGGCACAGGTGTTCAGGCCATTTCTGATGGATTCCTGCCAGATTTTATGGAGCTATGCAATCAGATTAGTTAAAGTCATTTCAATGTCGGAGTTCTTCATCCTTTTTTTCATTAGTATAAGAATATGAATGGGTGTAAAGCAAAAAGAAACTCAAACAACTGAACTCTATACAAATCTCTGTGGAGATGCCTTTATTTTATTTAATCTAGTTTCTGGCACATACATCAGTATGCTTCACCTACAGGCACTTCATAAAATTTAGATATGGAAAAAAACCCCAAAAGATACACGTCACAGAAGCTAAGAGACTTAGCTTTGATTTACACCCACAAGAGAGCAACACCTACAGAGATTAATTGCTAAACAATACACATTCCAGAAACTGTACATGCAGAATATGTTGTACACATATATGCACAGAGCATATTATTGCATTACTGGATATTTCAGTTATTTTCCACAGTCTCTGGTCTTGCTTTTGCCCATTGCATTTCACCAATGTAACTGGTACCAGGTTACTTGTTCCTAATCACAGCTTAGAGAATGTGTCATCTTTAGCAGAACTGACTGCTGTTCTTATAGCATTTCATCATTATTTGATGCTTTCATGTTTGGTTTTCTATTTGCTCTACCCTTCTATTCACTGGCTTAATGCACTTTTCAGGGTATTTGTGTATGTTTTCTGTGAATTTTTCAATGGATTCTGTCTCTCAGTTATCTCTACATTTTAGCAGTAATAATTTTAAGTCATAGAATTAGCTGCTTATTTTTATATTGAATCAAGATTTGGAGTGGTTTTGGTAGTTTTGCTGTTATTATTATTATTATTACTATTATTATAATTATTATTATGTTTTATTAATGTGTTTATTATATTTATTATATTTATTATGATTGTTATGTTTATTATTATGTTTGTTATTATGATTATTATTATTAGTTTATTTATTTATATGTATTTTTATTTGTTTTTTGCCCTGCAACAGCCATGAAACATCATTTCTCTCAATAAAAAACTCTAAGGTTTCAAAATAGTTTGTGTTCCATTTCAAAACAAAACAAAAAAGAAAGTACTTTAAAATATTTTAAAGGAATGTGTAATACTTGTGCATTCAATATATCAAATAGATTAATGAAGTTTATTCCTTGATTTAGAATCATAATTGCAAATATTCCGTCCATATTCACCAAACTACTGGCTATTCCATGATATGTAGTAGTCTTGAAGTAAAACCAGCACAAATCTGAAGAATAATACTACTAAAAACATTTGTTGAAACATAAACATTTCAGCAAAACCTATTAGTTTCAATAGTTTTGATCTGCCAAACTATTTTTACATCATGTAGCTATTATGAGTATTGGAATCTAATTTTCAAGGTCTGCCTGTGGTAGTCATGGTTTTTCAGCTGACTCAGAAAATTGTTGCTGACCATTTAAATATTATTAATCTTTTTTGTTGTTGTTGTTCTTTGTGTTTGCTTTAGGGAAAAGCACATCCTTTTCCAACAACAATCTCTTGATAAAATTAGAATTTACCAAATCCAATGGGAGTGTTGCAACAGGATGTGTGTGATATCTTATCCTGGTCTTAAAATTAAGAGAGCTGAACACAATTAAGAGGGAAAAGGGTTTTACCTTGGTGTTTATTTAAGGATCCTTAGGTGTGATGAAATGCACATCAAAATGCACCTTCATGTCCCTACTGAAGAAAAATGGCCACCGATGATGTGATGAGTATACAATTATATGCCTTGCAAAAATTAGCATATCTATCAAAGATTCCCCAGTGAGGGACTCGGGTGAGACCCCCCACCCAAGGGACCCTCCCCCTGGATGGGCCTATCTTTGTTTACAGAGTGTGATCTGGAGAGGACCTTGGTTTCTTGGGCTTTTAGAATGTTTAGTCTCTAAACTTCATGAAATACAAGGTCTAAGGGGAGTTATCGAACTTAAAGAATTATAACTATGTAAACTAAAAGCACAAGGAATATATAAAGCTATATAAAAGAGTGTATAAAAGGGGTATAAAAGAAAAGCAAAAATCAACATGTCATCATGTGGAACTAGACAACATATTTCTTTTTCTCTGAAAAAGTTTTATTAAACTGATATTCATGATAAACTCATGTCAGTGGATTTTGCAGTGACAATGTTATTAAACAGAAATAAATTCATGGGAGTCACCACTAAAATATTTTTTCTTTGACCTTATGACAATATATAATCTCCTTGCAATCATTTCCTTACCAAAAAATGAACCACATGATGAGGTAAAGAATAGTAGAATTTACTTTCTTCTGTGGGACACTTCATGCATATTATTCTATTCTTAGAATCAGTGCTGAACACCTTTTAATATGTTCTAAACTTTTGCCAGATAAAAGGGTGAAATTCCAGCTGTGTTGATAATCTTAAATAAACCTTGAGTAAGGATTTTTTTTCAGTCCTGATTGGTTGGCAAAGTATACACTTGTTCAAGTATCTAATCTCTATTCGTTACTTGGAAATTAGATATTATACTTTTAAAACTATTACTTTTTTAATCTGATTTTAGTGTAAACTAATAAGGAGGAAAAAATGAAAGTCACCAGTCACAGAGATAGATTATATATAACCCACTTAAGTTGTGTGATGCTGGTTTTCTACTCTAAAATGTGCTTTCTCTGGGATGTGTATGGTGTTCCCCTTTCTGCTCACATGATTTTCAGACGGTTTTGTCAGTTATGTTCAGGTACATTAATTTGTTTCCTATCACTTAAGAGATAGTTCTGTCTCTTGCTTGTTCTGATTATAGTATTTGCATATGTACTATCGAGTCTGTTCAGCATCATAAAGGAGTGGGTTTTTGTCTTTTCTGACATAGTATTCTGAGGAGTTAGTGAGCTATGTTGGCTAACAGATAGTAGCAGAGTCAAGGTAGAGAAAACACTAGAATTACCAAGCCACAAACATCATAAAACAACCTCCCTCTGCAGACATCTTAGATTGACTCAGCCAGCTGCTGAAACCCAATCCTTTGTACAAAGGAACACGAGTGTAAAAGCAAGTGAACAGTGTAAAAGGTCATACATACAAAAAAACACTGAAAAATTTGTAAGACAGAAAGACAGCTCATCATTTCATACATGATTCATAAGGCAAGATTTTGCAATATTTTAAAAGGAAAGTTCCCCCAAGTAACAGGACGTAATTAAGAAGTCCTGAATAACTGCTTGGTGTGGCCTGACACCTGATAGCCAATCACTTAAGATTTTTTTGAATGCAATAAAATCTACATGAAAGGAAAAAGTCTACCAGCGATTTGTCAGCTGTGGTGGGTAATTTGTGTGGCATGTTTATGGCATTCTGCAGCAAAGCCAAAAATACCTGCCATTTACTGGTTGCCTCTCTTCTTGTCTGAATCCAAGGTGATTCTTTCCGTTCTATATGCCCCTTTGAGCATCTCTAGTAGTGATGGTACTTACTGGCCATACAGTACAATCTACAGTGCAGTCCTCTGTCACACTAATTTTTGGCACAGGCTGTGCTTTAATCTGCTGGTAACTAAAATATATCCACTTTGTGGATATTTACTCATAAACAATACTAAAGAACATTGTCAAATTCATGCAATCTGCTATTTCTTTTCATACAAATATTTTTTCTTTATCCATAGATAAAATAGAGTTTTTGTTGTTTTGCAAAAGCTTTAGTTTAAGCAACAGTCAACATAGCATAAAAATATAAAAGAGAAAAAACTGGCTCTGCTCTTAAAAGAGTCTGAGGTGTTTATTGCATTCTGAAGAAAGAACGTGTTATTTTCCAGTTAACACAAAGGCATCTAAATTATCACTCCCTATATATCAAAATTTTGTGTCTTAATCAACCAAACACAACAAATACGTATGTATTTCTTTCTCATTTCAGGAGTGTGAAAAGAAGGGGGAGGCATGGTAAGTAGTGAAATTGAAGGAAATTCAACAACTTAGAACTAGATGTTGCTTCTAAAAAATGCAGAATTTTTAAAAATGCAAGTAAAAGTGTAAATATAGATTATACATTCTCTTCAAGTCACTATTCCTGGCACAGTACCTTTTTTAGCACATCATCTGGAAAAGATGCTGATATAGAGGCACTTGACGACTTTCTTTGTCACATTCTTTCATGCCTTATATCAGTCAACCGCATGCTTTCAAGTGGCAGCAAGACTAAAACACTGAGATAAGCAGAGGCAAAGAATGAAGAAAGCAAAAATACTGAATAATTCTGTAATATCATATAAATATGAGTCTGATGTAGTCATTTTCTTTTCAAAACTTGAAAACTGAAGAGAAGCATTGCTTTTAAATCACTAAGGGTGGAGTCCAGCTGTTTTATGCCCCTTAAATGCATGGGAAAAGAGACTATACTTTCCATAAACAGATTGCACCACTAATGGCTATAAGAAGCAAAATGGGGTTTTAGTTTGACTGGGTGTTAAGAAACATATATGTAAATAATGACTCCAGGCACTGGTCCTAAAACAGCATATGGAACAAAGTCTTCTCACTGTCAGAAATTTCTTACTTTATTTGTAAAGAGTATTTTACCTCAGCTTCTAAATAATTGCATGTTCCTCAGAATACTAAGAGGAAATCAGCACAGAGTGATCTTTACTCAGAAGGCTTTGGTAGAGGCTGGAAAAGAAGAATGTAATTACTGTCAGTATTCTCTGTTTGGACACTTATTAACCTATAAAGATATTCAAAGACAGGTAAAACTGTCACAGCTCAAAGCAATACATTGAAAACCAGTAAGGATAAACTTAATGGAATGCTATTTCTCTCCTGACCAAGAGTTAAAAAAAATCTACAAATCCAAGTCTGAGAAAGTAAAGTACATGTCTCCATCCTCAGAGACTTATATTTATTTCATACTCCATAAACTAAAATTCCATTCTATTTATAGTTCATTAAATATGTTTTGGGGTGGTTTTTTTTAATGTCTGTGAATTACCTCTTGAATAAGATGCATGTTTGCTGTTCCTCCCATTCCTCAAGGAAAATAGGGCAGACCCCCAAGATGTAGGAGAATAACAGGACTGAAAATCGTATTTTGGTTCCCTGTCAACCAGTTGATTGAATTATATTGTCAAAATTCAGGCTGAGGTATTCTGATACTGAAAAATTGCTTTGGTGTTCATATGTTGAAAGTAAATAAATTCTTACAGCAAGTGTTTTTAAGCCAAAAAGTTTTAAAATTTTAATTTGTAGTTCTTGCTCCAAGTGTAAAAGCAACATGGAATAAAACATGAAAATTTGATACACAGTGCTTATAGTTTACTTTTAAAAATTTCACTTTTTATTTATTTGGATTATACTATAAATGAATATTTTTTAAAGTCTGTGTGTAGAACTGAGTATGGGTAATGGTATTCTGACATGAGAGATGATCAGATTTCCTCTAAAAATCTGGGAGAGAGGAGGGAAACAGCAACTGTATCTTGAATGTGTTCCCAACATGTACAATTATATATGTTGTACAGAAGTATAAATTGCACTTTCATGCTCAAATTCTGTATCACATTTTGTCTAAAACTCCTGGTCTGAGACTTTTTGTTTGCTGTTTTTAAAAAAAAAATTTTAAAAATGATGTAAATGTGCTTTCTGTTCTTAAGTATTAAAAAAAAAGCAAAACAAATGGTTATTTTCTGATAATTCCTAAAATGGTGCAAAGCTTTCTGTTTTAATACAGAATATTGGGGCAAACTAAGCCTTTGCCCAAAAAAAAGCACTAACACAGTCTCCAAGAGAAAATATCTTTCTATTTATCTCAGTTATGAATATTTAAAAGTCACATATGGTAGGATTTTTCCTAAGCCCTTACCATTTGGCTTAGTTGTTCCAGTGGAATTAATGGTAAGATGCCTGTTAATTTCAATGCAGGCAAATTTTAAGCCAAGATTTTTAGTGTCATTCTTGACAGACTTTTGCAGAAGATACAAGTGGATTTTAAAATGCTGCATTAAAATAGTTGATTGTGATTTGGAATGAGCTGGATTCAATTTCATCAGAGTTGGTCGCATAACAGCTGTCTTTCTGTCAGCGTAAACTAGCAGAAGCCATTTAATGCCTTTGTGTAATGAGACAGACAAAACGATAATAGCCATAAGTGAAAACACAAGCTCACGTATTTAGGTAGAAGCTGAAATATGCAGTACAACAAGCTTTTGTAAGAAGTAGCACAACAATCACTGAGATGAAGTCACTGATTATATTAGAAAGAGATGGCAACCTCTTATGGAATGAACGAAACTGGAAGGAGCAGATGATATACCAGATACATGCGTTGCATCTCAGAGAAATCTGGAAAGGCTGGGAACATGGGCAGGCAGCAACCTCACTAACCTCAAGAGAAGAAAGGGACACTCCTTGGAGCTGAGGAGAAATTAACCCATGCTGGCAGTCCATCAGCTCATGTACAGCTATGCAGAGAAAGACCCTTTGGTCTTGGGGAACAGTAAGTTAACCCAAGTCATCAATATACCCTTGCAGAAAAGAGGGACAACACCATCCTGGCACATTAGGAAACCATTTCAAGAAGATCAAAAGAGGCAATCCTTTCCTAGTACTCAACTCAAATGAGACACATCTGGGTGCACTGTTCAGTGCTGGGGTGCCTCACACAAGAGACACATGGACATACCTGCTGGTTGAACTAAAGGGAAATAAGTGAAGGCACAGGCAGTGGAAGTAGGGACAAGTATACTGAGAAGAGTATAGGGACGCCGTCTAGTTGTGTATGTACGGGGTGAGGAACATAAAGGTGAAGCTGGAGCTGAATTTGGCAAGGGATGCAATGAATAACAGGTGTGTTAGCCAGAAAAGGAGGGTTAAAGAAAGTGGAACCCCCTTACACAAAGCAGGCAAACTGGTAAAAAAAGTCAGGGAGAAGGCTGATATACTCAACAAATTTTTTGCTTCATTCTACAATGGCAACCTCTTTTCCCACACCTCTAAAGTGAATGGACCTCAGAATGGGGACTGGTGGAGGGAAGGTCCTGCCACTGTAGGACAAGATCAGTTTCACAGCCAGTTGAGGAACCTGAACATATACAAGTCTATAAAACCTGACGAGATGCATTCCAGAATGATGAGGGAATCGGCTGATGTAGTCGCCAAGCCACTCTCTATGATATTTGAAAAGTCATGGCAGTCCGGTGAAGACCCAGGTGACTGGAAAAAGAAGGAAAACATCTACTCATCAAAAGTGGTAGAAGGAGAACCCTGGGAGCTACTGACCTGTCAGCCTGCCCTCTGTGCCTTGGAAGATCACGGAACAGACGCTCCTAGAAGCTATGCTAAGGCACATGGAGAACAAAGAGGTGATTTGCGAACTATGGATGCCATGTATCTGAACTTCTGCAAAGTCTTTGAAATGGTCCCCCACAACATCTTTCTCTCTTAAATTGAAGAGATATGGATTTGATGAGTGGACTGTTCAGCGGATGAGAAATTGTTTGGAAAATGACATCCCGAGGGTAGTGGTCAGTGGCTCAATATCCAGATGAACATCAGTGAAAAGGGGTGTCCTTCTGGGGTTCGAGACCAGTGCTTTTTAATGTCATCATCAATGACATAGAGAGATCGAGTGAAACTCTCAGCAAATTCAAAGACAGTACCAAGCTGAGTGGTGTGCTTGACACCAGCATAGAGACCCAGCAAGAACTGGGCACATGGCAACATCACGAGGTTCAACAAGACCTAGTGCAAAGTCCTGAACCTGGGTTGAGGCAATTCCAAGTACAAATTCAGTCTGGAGGATGGATAGATTATGGGCAGTCCTGCCAGGAAGGACTTGAGGGTGCTGGTGGATGGGAGGCTGGACATGAGCCAGTGATGTGTGCTTACAGGCCAGAAAGCCAATCATACTTATACATCAAGGAAAGCATGGCCAGCAGGTTGAAGGAGGTGATTCTCCCCTTCTCCTCCACTATCACAAGACCCCACCTGAAATGCTGTGTCCTGCACCTCCAATATAAGAAAGACAAGGACCTGCTGGAGCAAGTCCAGAGGAGGGCCATAAAGATTATCTGAGGGCTGGAGCACTTCTCACAGAAGACGGGCTGAGCTAGGGTTGTTCAGCCTGGAGAAGACACGATTCCAGTGTGACCATATAGCAGCCTCCCAGTACTTAAAGGCGACCTAAAAGAAAGCTGGAGGGGAATTTTTAACAAGGTCCTGTAGTGACAGGATAAAAGGCAATTTTGATTTAAATTAAATATCAGAAAAAATATTTTACAAGAGGGTGACGAAGCACTTGCACTGGTTGCACAGAGAGGTGGTACATGCCCCACCCCTAGAAACATTCAAGATCAGGTTGACCTTTCAGTAACATGATCAAGTCAAAGATGTCCCTGATCACTGCTGGATGTTAAAATGTCCCTTCCACCTCCAACTCTTCTAGTATTATTTCATACTGGAGAGAGTCCTCTGGGGAGCCATGAAGGTGATGAACTGACCAGAACATCTGTCACAAGGCAGAGAGGCTGGGAGATCTATGAGTGTACATCCTGGAGGAAAGGCTCAGGAGGCTCTTCTTCGGGTGTATACATATTTAGGGGACTGCACTAGGAAGAAAGAACCAAACTTCTTGGTGGTGTCCAGAGACAAGACAAGAGGCAAGTGATACAAAATGAGATATGTGGAAATAATTCTAAACAGAAGAAAATGGGATTTCATTGTGAGGGTTATCAAGCAATGGAATGGCTTTCCTCAGGAGGCTGTAGTATGCCTGTCCTTGGAGACACTGAAATCTTCTGGAGTGCGAAGATGTGATGGTCAGTATCAGTATCAGTGTGATTCTGTGATAGGTCTATCAGAAAAACCACCACTGAAAAATAACCAGAAACGGAAAGAGTGAAGAATTACAAGGCACAGAATCATGGCTTCATGAATCTGACAAAAAAGGAATTCTATACCTCTAGCTTTAAAAGATATAGTTAGAGCCAGCAATGAAGTGAATGACACCTGTTTCTTGGTACCTCATGTGTTGGTGGAGCTGGAAGTTTTTATTCACATTTTATTGTTTTCCACCTTATCTAGAGACATACATATTCCACCATCAGCACACTGTTTCATTAGAAACAGAAAACGCACAAGCTTAAAGGAATTCCTCCGACTAAGGAGTATAACAATATTTAGTTTGTGTCAAAATATTAAACAAAATTAAGAGTTTGGCCACACCAAAGCATGTTTGATTTATCTTCATTTGCCCAGCTGACTTTCAAACTACTGCAGCCATGTTTGCTGTGTAAGTGCTATAATAAGCTTCCTTAGAAACATGTGAAGTTATATATTTTTCTTTTTTCCTTATTTCAAAATTCTCGTGTTTTGCTTTCTCATTTCTTGATTTGTATAAGCACCTGAGTTGCAGAAAAGTAGGAGAAGAAAGCAAAATGGAGAACATCACAGGCGAGTAGATGATCTGTAATCATTTATTATAAAAGCATAGGATGTCTAGAATTTCATACTATGCTGTCAGACTGGGTGAAGTGTTTTGTGTTAGAAATCTGGAGAATTTAAAAACTACGTTTAAGATAAGATATAGTTGTAATTTCTCTTTATAATATTTACCAGAAGCTTACTCTTGATTAATTCTAACAAACATTTCACAATTATAGTATTGGAACAAAGTGCTGCTTAGTTTACCTTTAGCAAATACTATGATGCCATGATGATTTTTTGCTTTTTCTTTTATACCCCTTTTATACACTCTTTTATATAGCTTTTATGTATTCTTAGTGCTTTTAGCCTACATAGTTATACTTCTTTAAGTTTGATAACTTTCCTTAGACCTAGTATTCCATTAAGCCAAGACACCAAACATTCTGGGAAGCCCAAACACCAAGGTCCTCTCCAGAACACATTCTGTAAACAAAGATAGGCCCAGCCAGGGGGAGGGTTCCTCATGAGGGGTCTCGCTCGAGTCCCTCATTGGGGAATCTTTGATAGATATGCTAATTTTTGCAAGACATATAATTGTATACACATCACATTGTGAGTGGCCATTCTTTTCGGTGGGCATTTCAGGGTGCATTTCAATGTGCATTTCAGCACACCTAAGGATCCTTAAATAAATACCAAGGTAAAACCCTTTTCCCTCCTAATTGTGTTCAGCTCTCTTAATTTTAAGACCAAGAAAAGGCGTCACTGTACTGACATGGAGTTTCAATAGCTTGATAATAAGCAGTAACTTGTTGAAAAGGTTTTGATGACATCTATCAGGCTTACATATATTTTTGAAAAAGAATACCACGGAAATGACCTCCTCAATTCAATAATACTATATCAATTTTTAAAATAGAGGACATAGCTTTATTTACACTAGTTGATACTTCAGTCTGTTCACATTATAAGGAGGTGAGCAACCTATTCCTATTGCATACTCAGCAAAGAGTAGATTGGTAGTTAAGAAATGTCTCAGCCCAACAGAGTAATCTCTAGTCTTCTCATGGCATTTCTTCTCTTTCAATGCTCTGTTTATATAAGATGTTTGAGTTGGTACCTTATATACCAAACAAATACTGTCATGGGGGACCAATTTTAAAAAGTATAAAGTTTATGTAGGAAGATGATTTTTTTCAGACCACCAGCCACTTATGCCATCTGCAGGTGGTAGGAACATTTCTATTTCAAATTTTTTTTCATTTTTTGATATAAAATATTCATTAGTTGATGAAGGCAGAGATTATAAATATAGTTGAATTAAAATGTAGAAATACAGGTAATATTTTTAAATTTTATAACGCTTTTGGGTATTATGAAAAAATACTGTGTGAGTTTTGATGATGGAAAGGCATCCTTGATAGGTTTCTTTTCCTCAGTCCTCTAATCTTTTCACCTCCCCTAGGCAGGCAATTGGTTTTCTATAAAAGTGGGTAAAAAATGTCCAGTTGTTCTAAACTGCTACAATTTTTGCCTTAATAGACATGGTGTATTAAGTCCATGAAATGATTTTCCTATAAGCAGTTTGAATTTTTAATTCTTATATAAATCCACAGACAATGATGCAGCCTGTAGTATAAATTATAATGAATATGGACTTTCTTTGTGATGCAAAATAATCACCATCACAGGGCTGCTAAAAGAAGATGTCAGCAGCTTCAAATCACTAGAGGTTTGTCCTTTGCTGTAAAGTAAGAACAGTGCTATGCCAGACCTTTGAAGAAAGCTCTGCATAAGGAATGGGAAACGCTTGAAAATGTTACTAAACTGTTGTGCAAATCCACCAGGGAAAATAGTCTTCTGCCACAAATAATATTCAGCACATATCTCTCACAGCTTTTCTTCTGTCTCATAGGCTGCTGATCAGAAAGGAGAGAAGACACCTGAACATGAGGTGATTTAGGTCATGTGTTTGACATCATCCATCTTTTATTCAAACAAAGAAGTAGTGAAATACCGAGAAGCAAACTGTTCTATATAATATTTCAATATATCGGACAGCAGTCATGCCATTGTTGTTTTCATTTCATTAAGCTACTTTAAGAGAGAGAAAGAGACAGCAAATAGCCCAGACTTTCAAGTTACAGCAGCAAAACGCAACTGTCAATGTGTGCTTCCCCTGCAAGAGAAGTAAAGTTCTACTTATTCTTTATTATTGAAAACTCACATAGTGAGTTAAACCATTAATTACTTTGTCAGTGTTTCTTTCAATGGTATCTTACAATGAAAGAAATATGTATACTATTTTCATGTATAAAATAGTATACATATTTTAATACTGCCTAGCACTTCTCCCAAAACAAACTTAGTGGAAGCAAAAAAACAGAGTGAAAAGGTAATATAATACATAAATGGGTTGTACACAATGGGACAGACATGGGTTTCAGTCTCCTTACACATACATGTATCAATTTGTCTTTCATTCTTCCTGTCTCTCTAATGTCCTTTAATCCTTTAAGGCCTCATATCCCTATATCCCACCGAATACTGACATTTTCAAGTTCATCTGTTTTATGATACTTCAAAGCTCCTTGACATGATGTGGTTTGATTAATGGCCGGCAGTATTCTAAAATTATGTTGCAAAGGGGTACCCAGAGGTAATCACAGGAATCAAGAGTCTATGTGGTCCTATTTCAGTTGAGCTGTCAATACAGAAATCACCAATGAGTGCAGTGTTTAATTATAACTTGGGGAATTCATTTTATGTTGTACAGTGATTTTGACTTAGTCTAGATGGGACTTTTCAGCCCACATGCCTTGCAAAATGGACATAATTCTCTCCAACTTGAAAGCTTATCTGTGGTTTCATTGTTTTTTAAATTAGTTTCCAGTTTTGGTAACAAGAAAATAAGCTGATAATATTACTTAATAATTTATGAAAATAGTGTCACGATGAGATATCTAAAACTTGAAATGTGCAGCATGGTACATAGTTCTTGTCATGTCCCTTGAATTATAAATGCATTTCACTCTTTCAAAAGGCAGTAATCTTACTATTTCATTATGTATTCACATGATTAGAAAACATCTTGGGTATTTAAGGTGTCATAGAGCTTGCAACAGTCCGGCAGGAGTACCTGAGAAAGTACGTCATAGAATAAACCCTATAACACTTAAAACATGAAAAAAATGAGACAAATTTCATCCCCGAAAGGAGTTCTTCTCTTGTGAACCCTGTATTGTCAGTGACTTTATTCCTGGATGTATGTATGTATAGTGTAAGCAGCTTTTGAAAGAGAATTAAGAGGAATGCATGCATTAAGCCTTGGAGACCTATTATTTGAAGATAAAAAATTATCATGTGGTTGTCAGATATAGATGCAATTCCAGAAAGTGGAACATGTTGCAAACAAGCCACATACTGGAGATAACTTTTCTGTAATATGGAATCATGGAAAAATATACGTCAGAAATTACTTCGGGTGGTCATCTGGTCCCATGCTCAAAGAAAGCACAACTTGATCAAGTTCTTTACAACCTTTTTCCCATTGATTTTTGCATAAAATCAAAGATGGCTGTTGCAAAGCTGCTATGACTAGCCTCTTCAAATCTCTGACTACTCATAATGTGCAAATAATTTCTTTTCTACCTCAAAAAAAAAAAAAAAGCGAAACTCTACTTTTCTATGTCCTCTCTCCTTGTTTCACTGTACAGCTCCATCTTCATAGAATCACGGTATCACAGAACTGGTTGAGTTGGAAAGGACCTAAAAAATCATCTAGTTCCAACCCTCCTGCCAT
>VXBT01003080.1:10309-31029 GCA_013400235.1 Oriolus oriolus
GGTGGCTCTGAGGCGGGGGCGGGGCCTGCGCGCGTGCAGGGGCGGGGCCGCTCCGCGCCCGCCCTGCGTGTCCCACCCGGGATTTAAACACTGGATCGGATCTTCCCTCTGGTAATCAGCGTGGACCTACGGCCGCATATTCCTTTGCCCCGGAGCGACCCTGGGCGAGGCTTCCCAGACTGCGGACCTCTTACAGAGCTGGATACTTAAGTCGAAGTAGTTAGCAAAGCTCTGGGGAGCAGCTCTGAACCAGGTCCCGCAACCTGCCCTGAGGGTTCCTCTGTGCTCCTGAGCTAGTCTTTCCATCCACTTTTTGCAAGCTTCATGCAAAAGCTTCATGCTTGCAAAATGCTGAAGTATCTCTTCCCCCGAAAATGTAGCAGTGACTGAAGTATTCTGTACCTACCCCTCTCTAGTGAGAAGCAAATTAAAAATGGGAATTTTCAATTTCCAGTTTGCAATGTGAGCCAACTTTAAAAAATCCAAATTATTAAAGTACACCTTTTGTCAAAGGGTAAATACTTCCTTTTTGTGCTTACTTTAATTAAAAGGAAATATTAAAAATTACACTGGACAAAGCCTGATGGATGTACCAGCTCAGAAAGCAGTCTGTGTGCCTTAGGACTCTCCTGCTGTTCATGGTTTGAAATCCTGGGAAATGTTCTGAGGAGCTTAAATTCCACTCCTCTTAATTAGTGTCTTAAGAGCTGAGTGGGTCTCATTAAGACCAGGTTTTATGGCCCTCTCTTTAAAGGCTGAAATCCAGAAGTATCACTGAAATGTTGATACAGACTTTACGATGGATCAGAAAGTATTGCAAATATTTATGTTAGAGGCGTATGAATGACCTACTTACAGAGGCACCTGTTGTACAACAAAAAGCGTTTAACATATATTAAAAATTACTTCAGATGTTGCTTTGCAAACATGCTGCTATAGACTGAACAAGAATTAGTTGATGATGTGGTAGTAAACTTGGAAATTATGTTGATTCTCTGTTCAGAAGCAGATCTGAACAAGGAGGAAAGCAGACCTGTTCAGAGATTTTAATGAGTCATGGATTTTATCATAAGTTAATACTAATGAGTTCCACTTTAAGTGCCTTCTTTTTGACTTTTTTATGATTGAAACTTTGGGTGGTCTGTCTGAAATGGAGTTCTCTTAGTGTTCAGAGAGATCCTTTTGGGGGGGATGTTGTGCTGTTTTTTGGTGGGGGTTTTTTATCAGATAGGAGGAATTTGTGCTTATATCTTCTGGGGTGTACAAAACACTGGAGCTGCAGTTTTCTCTGGATAGTTGTGCCTACACAGTGAGTGCTGCTGAAAGTTGAGACTCCCCACATAATCCTGTTTGGGTTTATGGTTTTTTTTCCAAGCTATTAATAGAACAAAATGTTAAAATGCTTAAATACACGTCATGAGTAACTGATCTGCTTTTGAAGTGAAAACAAAAGCTGCCTACTGAAATAATTTTTTTTCTCTTTCAAAGGCTATGCCTAGGTGTGTTAAATATGGACTTCTTTCCTTTTTCTTTCATACTCCTAACCAGGACATGCCCAGTGGGACCAATATCTTTTTTGTGGACGTTGCTGCAGACTATTCCGTGAGAGAATGCAGACTAATCTATTGAGCTGTTCTTGCTATTCCTAGAAATCTCTATGATCCTGTAGGTTTTCTGAAGATTGGGAGCTGTAGTTAAAGCCTGAGGGATGCCTCCCACCAGGCAATGCTTGAAGAAGCTGGCCAGTGTCAGGTCCTGTCCACTGCACTTGGCTGAGGCAGTGCCGCAGTAGTGCCTGTCTGCCAGAGCACTTTATTTTTGTCCAGTGATATCAGGAAGGCTGCCCAGGAGGAGCTGGGGATTACAAACAGCACAAAGCTGAGGAAACCAGCTGAGGACGAGCAGCACAAAACTGTATGAAACCAGGCTTTGGCAGTTGTATTGTAGTTTGCTTTTGTAGCTGCCCTCTCTTCTGCAGGTTTTCTGTAAGAGACCTTAAAACAGGTTGAAATATAGTATTTTTGAGCATTCTTGTTGAGATTAATTTTGGGTGTTTCACCAGAGGCTGTCTGCTGTCAGGGACTTTGCTTTGCTTATGAAATGCCATCTAGGCAAGGAATAAACAGTGGAAGTTGGCTTATCTGAAACACTATTAATCTGTGAATAAACTGGAAACCGCCATATTAATTTGAAATGTTGTTTGTAGGCTTCTGAGTTTCAAAACAAAAAGAAATAATAAATGTAAAAATCTCCTCATGGTCTCGAGGAATCTCATTATTAGGAAGAAAATTTCAGGTGTTTATGATGAGGAAAGATGACTCAATTTAGAAGGAGAGAAGGCTGCTACAGAGGAGCCTTAAAAAGCTCATGCAAGTGGAGTTTTATTGTCATTGGAAACCAAAAGATCACAAACCAGAAAATCCGCTAAAAGACAAAGCAATCCTCCCCCCAAGCAAAAATCCCCCAGAACATTGTCTGCAGTGTTGTGTAACCAAAGTGATAGTGTTATGCAAGGGGGAGAACAGTCAAAAAGTGAAAGGATTATAAACAAAAGCTGGGAAAGGGAGGGAATGCCACCCTATGTGCTGGGTTGTGGCTGGGTTTTGTTGTGTTTCTTTTAATAGGGTACTGCTAATCACCAACATGAAGACACTAGTTTCAGGAGTTAGGCAAATTCTGTTGAGGTGAGCCTGGTTGGGGAAGGGTACAATGCAGAAATGTCAAGGGAGGACTAAGAAATCAGCAGAGGGAGAGGAGAGGCAGAGGAGCAGGAGTCACTGGGGGATTTGGAACCTGTAGCTGCAGTGGTGGAAGGGAGCAGGGTGCAGGTCGGGCTGTGGTAAACTGAAATTCCTGGCTATATCCTCCTGGGTAATTAAGGCATTAGGGGAGGATAAGCATAAAGTCACTTTAAACATCAGTTGCTCTGCTGTGTATGTCTGGTACTTGTTTGTTCCCTTCCCCAGTACTTATTTAATGTCAGTTTTTCTTTTTACAATACTTTTCAGTCTTTCAAGTGGAGTGTTATTGAGCAGATGAAAAGCAAACTGTTTGCCAGTTTAGCAGCATTTCAGCTGTTCTGGTTTTGAAACCTCAAGTAATACACAATGTAAAAAAATCCGTGAAATGGTTTACCTATGACAAAAAAGCTTTTCCCAGAAAGAAAATACTCTTCCAGTATACCATTCTGCAGTACTTGTCTTCCCTCCCTATTTGCCTTTGTTTTTTTCTCCCCTTGAAGATAGGTTTTGCTCTGGAAACTCACTTCCAATACGGTTGGAGAGAAATTATTTTTGCAGCTTTCTGCCAAAATGAAATATAATGTGTCAGAATGTAAATTGTGTAATTCTTGTCTAGCCAAGTACTTGTACTAAACTTTGTTTATAGTTTTTTTGCAGCTGATACTTTGTTTTGTTTCTGTACCTATGACTTTTGTGTGTCTCTGTGTGTGTGAGAACTTGGAGAAATGCCAACGACTGGAGACTGTAGCTGTACCAGCTTTTATGAGGTCTTTTTGATGTCACTGTAATGAGATGAGCACACCAGAATGTCTCAGATTGTCTTCAGGGCAGAAGCATTGTATGAAATTTCCAAATTGCTGAGTAAGGAGTTAATTGAGTGATTTCCCTCTTCAAAAGCATTTAACTTATTTTTTAGCTATATCACAGAGCATCCTCTGTCAGGCACTCCAAATTAGTTAGTGTTTTGTCAATGCTCTTTAGTTCAGTGTTTGTGTTCCATATAAGAGGACTTTGATTTCTTCCCTCTTTCCCCTAGAAGAGTTAAAAAGAAGTCCCCTAGACAAAAAAAAAAAAAAAAAAGGTTAATAATTTGCTAATGGTATTCATTGCAATTTTGGAAATTTTAAACTGTACCAAAAGCGTGTGTGGTATTTGAGGGAATGTGATCAAGTTAAAACACAGCACTTTAAAGTTTTGTGATGCCAGTTCTTTGAATAACCTCCATCTTCATACAGGTATGTGATCCACATCTCCAAACTACTTTTTTGCTTGAACAGCATCCACTGTGTGGATGTTTCCTGGGTTTCAGGAGTAGCAACCTGTACCTGTTAAACCATGCAGACTAAGGGAGGTGGATCGTAAAGTTCAAAGTTATAAACACCTTGCTAGGTGCATGTAGGTAGCAGGCTGATGGTAGCCTTCTTGGAGAGCTTCTTGGAATTCCCAGGGAGAGGTCAAACACGGGGGCTCCTGAGCTTACATTAACCCCACAGAGGAACTGTTCAGTTCTCTCCTCTTATGTTTTAGCCATGCAAAATTGCTCTGACTTGCTGTAGTTATTTGCTGTATGCTAGGGGCAGGGAGGTGTTGGTGTCTGAATCTATACTCCTTTGGATTTACAAATTCTCAGGCCTGCTAGCTTTTACAAGAGGAAAGACACGAGTCAGCCAGGTGCTGAGAGCATTGTTGAGTCACCAGAGCCTTTAGGCTTTGGGGCTCCAGTTCTCAACAATGCATTCTCCTGTGTGATCCTAGAACAGGGTTCTTCCTGAACAGCTGTCCACTGGGAGGACTTTGTGCTGAGCTCCTCCATAGGCTGAAGGTACCGGTTTATTTATAAAGGTTAAAATCCTGGGGATTTTAATGGTATCATTTAGGATTAGCAGTAGGACCACCAAACCTGATCCCAGTGATGCTGGGAAGGTGATGTACACAGATAAAAACCTCATGGTTGAAGTACACATGGAGCAATGAAAGGTGAATAAAGCAGAGAGTGGTAAGGCAGTACTGGAGCATGTGGCTCTCTGTGTTTTGCTTCACGTTTTGAGGGTTAAGGAGCAAGTATCCAAACTGGTATTTCTCAGCTCCCTAGGTTTCCACATCTCACTTTAATGTTTGCCCCTTCACTGTAAAAAACATGTCATTATAAACAAGCTAAGGCTTCAGACATATCTTTTCTTAAGATCCATATGTGGCAGTCTCAGAATCATTGACCCCTTATGGGATCTGTGCATTGAAAATTACTGAGCTAGGCAGTTGCTGTGGAGCTCAAGGAAACTGGAGACATTAAAAGGGCAGTGGAAGTGCTGCTCACCTAGTACACAGTTCAGCAGAATTTACTGTGGCATTACTGTGCTGCACTCACTTCTGCTACTGCTCTCTTACTGTTTCTGGTTTTGTCTCTAGCTTCTTAATGAAAAACTGACAGAAACTTATCTTTCAGGCTTCTGCAAGCCATGTTCAATTAAATCATTCATTGGGTTTGTTTAACCATCTCCTAAACAAAGCTGTAAGTACTGTGCAAGCAATTCCTGCGTGGTAGGCTGTGGACTAGATACGGTATGACCTGACTGCATAGCTGCTGACAAGAAGGGGTAGAGGCTGACATCGGTCTTTTGATCCCAAAGTGTGGGAACCCTTTGTTAATTGGCAAGCCACAAGCAAAAGGATTTGTCAAGGAGAGCTGTCTTTTCTCAAATTGTTATGAAAAATATTCTGTATGTGTTACACAGACAGTGCCTGATGAATAAAGAGTGGGATACAAAGGCTCAGGAAAGAATTCTTTTTTGGTCGGAAACTTCAGAACCTGGAGTTTCTGTTTTGAAAGCATTAGCCTTGCTGATTGATTTCTAATATGTATTTATGAGAATATATCATAATTAATCAAATGCTTGCTTTATATAGATTTACAGTAAATATGTTTCTCCCAGTAGTGCCAGTCACGTTGCTCATGGTCATGATTTTCAATTTAGACAAGGTTAGATGACAGACCTGAACTTTTTGGGTCTTATTTCTCAGACTGATAGGATCAAAAATGAAATGAGGTATGAACAGTTATTCCCCTGAGACGTAAAGGCTTTCAGTGTATGTGGATCAGCCTCTGAATGAAATAAAGGAAAAACAGAGAGGGTGTCCTTGTTTGACTTGGGAGGCAACATAGTCTGTGTTCTTTAGATAACGTTCTTTTTTATAGACTTTGAATGATGTTGAAACGTTGAAAGAATGAAATGTCTAACAGAGTTCTTATATTTGTACTGTGTCATGAAAATGAAAAAATTTACATGGCCCATGTTATTTTCAGGTTTGCTGTAAACTACCTACCGTAGCTATAATGACACCAGCCCTCAGAGAGGCAACAACAAAAGGTCATGGTATCCACTTGTCACCTTCTTTGTCCTCTAGAGCTATGGAGTCTGATACAGCTTTGTGCATGGAAAATTCCAGAGCAGTGGAAGAGAAGATAAAAGAGGACTCCATCACAAAGATTACTTGCTCAGTCCTGGGGTTCCCCACTGCTGAGCCCAACCTCAGGAATGATATCTTCCGTGTGCAGCATTTTGGTTCCCCACCATCCTCCAAGTGCTATCAGTCTGTCTTGTTAATGAGCACAAATTCTGCGTTTAGCAACAAAACTGGTAAGCAAACAAAAGCAGGAGAGCCCGGCTGCTCCAAGATGAGAAAATCATTACGTAATGGTGCTGACACATCATGTAGTCAGATTAGTCATTCAGAACCAGAGCAACAGGTCAAAGGGGCATCATTTTCAGAGACCACATCTCCGAATTTGGCAGGGATGCAGAGACGTTCAGGTTCAAGTGTAACTGAATCCAGTAATGCAGAAGAAATGCAACTTTTAAATGGTAAATGGTACAAGAAGAATGGGGTTTTGGGTAGGGCTTTGGAAGTCTGCACTGAAACAGTAAAAGGGGATTTATTACACCAAATTCTTCACGGGCCTTCAGAAGGGATTTTGAGCTGCACCCAGGAGGAGGTGTATGCTCGTTTACTCCAGTGTGTCACTAAGCAACAAATGGAAATCAGTCGCGCCAAACGAACTCAGAAGCGTTTACAAATGCTCCTGGCAAAACATGTTGTCAAACACTGTGATCAGCAGCTGAAATACTTTGTGAAACATCAGCTTCAGAGAATGAAGGTTTTCCATGAGCCTACTAGATTTTTGAGCAATAGCTCCCTCAGATGCGCTGAAGGTTGGCCAGAAAACAACACGACTACTACGAAGAGTAGTTCAAGTGTGGACATACAGAATGGAGTTAGTGTTGCACCAGGTGAAATCCGCGGGTTTGCACTTTCTGCTGGAGGGCTGCTCTCTCGTGTGGAAAAGGACCTGGACTCTGATGCAACATGTAGCAGCTCAGATGAAGATGGTGAGGAGCAGACTGTAAGAACAACTGTGGAAGCGTAAGTGTTACATTCCTGCTTAGACTCATGTGCTTCTTATAAATGAGGATGGAAGGGTCTAGATGTACAGATTCCATCTTGTGTGAGTAACCTTGCTCAGTAGATAGTCTTACTGAAATCAGCAAGACTGACAGTGTGAGCTAGGTTTGGCAAAGTGTAAGAACTTCTAATGAATGTATTTAAGGAGCAGTTGCTTTACTAGATTGCAGAGAACTAGAGTCTCTACTGCACTGTATCAGTTTGCATTACATCAATACTGCTAATACTCGAATGGTGCTGTAAATCAAATAGTGATAGTTGTAAATACTTTGGGCCAGAATGAAAATTACTTTAATTTTTCTCTGGAGTTATTAAGAATTAGTCAGTGTTAGGATGCTGAAATCCAATGTGATGTGATAAAGAGTAAAAAATTCAAAATGATCATCTGATGCAAGTATCAAGCCATCCAGTATTTGGTTGTTGGTATATTGAAAAAGTTTAGTTTTTTAACTTATAATTTTTACAATGTTAATTTACTTACTGAAGTCACTGTGCAACTATGAATGTAGCTAGCAGTGTTTTTATTGTATCTTTTTCAGGAAGAACCAGAGGGAAATTCATATCATTAACCAATAGTGTTTTGAGTTGGCAGGAATCCTGTCAATACCAATCACTGTGGCTTTGAAAATCAGTGGTGGGTAACAGGAGATAGTAGAATTGCTCTCTGATGATGGTACAACCTTTTTTTTTTTTACCTCTACCTTGCTACACTATTAACACAATCTCTTCAGTCAAGAAATTTTGGAAAGCAGTGAAAGGATGGCTGCTTTCCTCTTCCAAAAGCTGGAGAGACGAGCATGTCTTAAGGTTTGTTGGGATGTAATAGTCAGGACTGTGATACACAGAAGAGAGCTGCACACAAATGCAGCAGCTTGGTAGGAGCTTCATGGCACCTGCATTTCCAGTGGGCTCTTAGAGATAGTCAGGACAGGGTTTGTGTTTACTAGTCTTTCCTTATACCCTCTGCTGTTAGAGATTGTGTAGAAAAAATAAATTTAAAAATACTTTAAAACACTTACTTCTAGTTCTGCTTCCTGAAAAGCATAATGCTCAGAAGAAATCAAGTAAGCTTCTGAAATTGGAAGAGATGTGCCTTGTTACGTGTTTATAGCTTCAGTCCCACAAGGCTGTATCAAATCACTGCTGTGTTCTGCTAAGCTCTGTAGGTCTGAAAAACAGGAAAAAAGGTTTTCATTTTCTTTTATATATTGTCAGAATGGTAAATACTGTGCTGAAGTCCAACCAAAGCATAATGACCTGCCAACTAAGTTAGGATCACCTTAAATATTTGAGTTTGCAAAGTAATTATTCTTTTGAAATATTTTGATGGAAAACATAATTTGGACTCTCCCCAGCATAGGAGAATCCACATTCTTCTCCTAACTGATATACTTGAACTTCTGAGTAATAGCTCTGCCTCTAGGATTCTTATCTTGTGATTACATGAACTGAAAAAGAAAACTCTTGAGAAATTCTTGATTCTTGAAGGGTAGTGGATAAGGTAAAACTTGGACCAAAGTTTTGTGTTATAGTTTTCTTTTTTTTTTCCTGCCAGGGACACTTGAATTTTTAACTCTGCCTGCCAGTCCTTTACCTTTATTCCTTCTTGTGACTTTTTTTTTCAGGGTTCCTTAAGTTATCTTTCCACTTAAGGCTTACTCAGTTTGCTTTGTTGCACTGATGAAAAAATCCACAGAGGATTATTAAGAGCAAACCCATCACCTTTGGCTCTGGAAATCCCCAAGCTGCTATTGCTGGCAGCTGAGGGAATGTTTAGGAGAAGCACTGCTCCCTCAATGCCTGCACTGTTGTAACACTGTTATCCCAGCTACTGCCAAGAGGCAGAACTGGGTAGATGATCTGTTGTCTGACTCTGTGGCCCTTTATTTTGGGTTGTTTATTCTTCTCCCTTTTTTATGTTCTTGATGAGTAGCTGTCCAGCAGCAATGGCCTTGCTACATTGGCAGGGAAAGAATCACTGGCATTCGAGGTGTGCTGCTGGGCCAGCAAGCTCAGAGTTAAAAGTACTGCTTGATTTACGGAAAAGACTTGTCTGTGTGCCTAGGCTGAGGCAGTGCTTGAATTAACACTGCGGTGAGGACAGGCTGCCTCTTATTTGAACTTATCATTATCTTCAGCTCAGAATGTTTTTCTTCATTTCTCCAACTTTCCTAAAATTTGCCTTTGTGGCTAAAATGCTGCCCTTTTTGTTCTAGGTAACAAAGGTAAATCAGTTATTCACCAGTTCAGCTGGTGAGACTTGCTGGTTCCTGAGCCTTTCCACTTTAAGGCCCTTTGGACTGCCTTTCATCTGGACGAAAGAAACAAAGTTAATATCTATTTTTATTTTTGCTAAGTGGATTTACGTGCTTTGAAATGCCTTTCTCTCCTTGGGAATTGGTTCTAAGTGCTTTTCAGAAACAATGGGGTCATGTAGTTGAGGGAATACTCATTTCCTCACCTGTGTGGAAATGTTTATTTTTCATAGTGAGGACTTTTATTCTGAATTCCTCTGTGATATTCTACTTAACTGTAGATACTATGCGGTTCAAGTAACATAGTGATGAATGGAAAGAATGTTTTGGTTTTGCCCGTATCTCAGTATACTGGTTGCATTTAACTTGAGGGTATAATCACGCTGGTGACTGGTCATTGTCATGACTGTGGTGTTTTTCGTCCTTTTTGTAGGGGGAGGAATTATCAATCCAATGTGCAAGGCAGGGAGGAACCTGCAGTTACCATGTCTACCTGAAAACAGTCTGTTTCCCACCAGGAGAGAGAAGTTGATTCCAGCTCCAATTCCTCGTGCTAGTTTAAAAACCTGGAGTTATTTTTAGCATTTTGAACTTGTTCATTCTCATTATCCTGAAAAGAGTTTTTCCCAATGAGTGTTGACATGAGCTCTTCTGAGCTGTATCTCAAGGCTTTGTGGCTCAAGTAAGACTGTCTTTATCCATCTATTTCAATACCTTTGTTGTTTAGTTGAAAATAGGTGTCCTAAGATATTTAAACCATTGTTCCTGCGTTCCGTAGATTCTGTCCTCAAGACAAGATCCTTGGTCTGCTGGTGAAGGCAATTCATAGTACTTACTAAACTTCTCTAGTTCATAGAGTAATTGGAAAGGCTCATCCCATTTCAAGAGCTTAATCAAAACATATTTTATTCTTTGGAGTGTCTGCTAAAAAGAAATACGAAAAAACAGTTGGCTGTCTTCAGGACCTTTGTCATTTTGCTGCTACTGTCAGCTCATTAACGTCTTTAACCTGTCAGTTTTCATAGCACCACATTTCCAGCAGTAATTTTTGGTGTATTTTAGTACCATTCCATCCTTTGGGCATAGGAAATTCCCACTACCCAGGGGATGTGGTAGTCCTTCTCTGTAGTTTCTCCGAGGCAGCTGTTTGGTGTTGCTTGCTGGCTCCCTGTTAGGTGTTAGAAACCGGAGCAGACAGAGTGCCCAAGGAAGGCAACACAAAGCTGAGTAATTCCTTTAGGGATTCATAACTAACACCTGATATGCAACATTTCACCAGCTGAATTTATTTGAAACTTGTTGATCTTTGTGGCTCATGAAGATGAAAGATAATACATAGAAATAGTAATAGATTTCGAAGAAACACAGCTCTACTTTGGGAGCAGTGTGTATCCTGCTAGGCCAACTCCACATTCTTATTGATGTATTTTGTGTCTATTCCTGATGTGGTAGGAAGTACAATGTACCACAAAGAACTCTGATGCTCAGGTGGTCATTTGGGAAACCTTTAAAGTTGCAGAGTACAGAGCTTTTCTTCTATGTACACTACATGCGTGATATTCCAGAATCAAAAGATACATCACTGTGGTTCTTTGAAGAAACGGCTGCTCACTCCATCAAACAGTAATACATGCACCTAATCGATTAAACAGAAAAACTGCTTGCAGTAGATTTTTCTGCAAAATAAGTAGCTCCTTCTACTCATGAAAAGTCCTGTGCCTCGTTTTCCCAGTTCTCCTTTCCCTATCCAAATACAATCATTTTGCATCATTTGGTGGGATTTTTCCCTCTGAAATGTTTTCATGCATTTTCCTCTGATTTCTGAAGGACACGTTTTACTGAGTATCCTCCTGCAACCTCAAGCCTGACGAAGACACACTGTTACATTTTTCCATGCCCACAGGGTTTATTGTGCCTGGAAACTTTTATAATGACTGTGAACAGATAGTAGATCTTTCTCTTTTTTTTTTCTCTTCTTCTTTATTTTTCCCTCTTAGATTGCTAGCTCGAAATCTGCTTTTAGGACAAACATGTGATAGGGAGGGGAGCATTAAGGTAGAGAAAACACAGGAAGGAAGAAAATATTATGACTAGTATCTCCAGATCTAATCTGTTTGTTCTAGATTATTTTCCATTTTTCCTAGCATTTTTTCCTGTGGCTAACTGAGCAACATCAATGCAGTTCTGCAGGCCTGGGTATGCACGGCACTGCTTAAGGACAGTGTTTATTGCAAGTCTTTGAGCCCTATTACAAAGGGAGGCTGTTTGTTTTTGCAAGGTCAGGTCCTAATTTTCCACAATGAGCTGTAATTTCACTTCATACCTGATATGAGAACTGAATTATGAGTTTGGGAAGGGGAGGAAGAGAGTCTGCCAGGACTAAATGGTGCTCTTAAGCACAAACCCCCACTTGTTTCCTGGTTTTAAGACTTTTTTAGTTTGTAAGTCCAGGAAATGTCTAATTTGCATAGAAGATTAATATGAGGGCTTTTGAATAAGTATAAATTCATTGGTGCTAATAAGATGCTGATTTAAGAATGTTTTCTATGTTGCTTTTTCAAGAATTCCATTTTCTCAGTTCTTGGCTCCTATCACTATGATGTGGGAGGAGAATGAAAGAAAAGATAGCTTTACATTACCTTCTGTTTTAACTCTAAGGATACATGTATTATTTCAGAATACGTTTAACCTCACTTGGTTGTGTTTCTGTAAAATGGATTTATAACTTCTTTAGGGTCTCACATGCATTTACTGTTTTGCTTTAGAAGAGATGTCATGTACAGCAATAAAACCTTGCTGTTGAGCAAGACTTTGTTCTCACAATACCAGAGTAATGTTCTTGTGAGTGGGGATCCTGATTTCTAATCTGTAATTATGTTAATGTTTTTGCAGCTGCTGAAGGCAGACTGAAAGGTTTTAGCGAAGGGCAGAAGGTTTGACAGGTTTTAACCTGCAAGGGGAACTTGGAGCTGAGAATGTCAAATCTTTTAAGTTAGACGGGTGTTGAATTCATAGTAAATAAGAACTTGGCATTATTCTTTTTAATAACTACTTAATACGCAGTGAAGATGGTGTAGTAGCATAGCGTATCTAATAAGCAGGCACATGTGTATACATATGTAACCTTCTATGCTTAATTAAATTGGAGACAAGAAGTTGGTTCTTGATGTCAGCTGATGATTAATCAGTGTTTTATGGCTAGCTTTTTTCTTTCACTAAGCTGTGAAATGTGTTTGTTTTAATTAAAAGATTTGTTTACAAACAACAATGAACTGTCTTTATAACTTCTTGTAAAGCAAGGGCAATGTTATTTCGGTTTATAGCTAACATTGATTTTGTGAGAATACGCTTCAAAGGGATTCATCCAGTGCCTTTGAAAATCAGCATATGTGGGCCCCTGATACAGGAAAACATTTAAATGCTTTCATTTTCACATGAAGTAAAAAGTGTGTGTAAAGACTTCCCAAAATAGGAATGCTCTCCTGTAACAGGGTTTCATTCATACTGCTAAATATGGGTTAGGAATGTGATGTTAGATGTTGGATTTAAATATATTGACCTGTGCTCTTTTTTTACTGAAACAGCTGTAAATTATTTTATTGTCATCCACACGCATTGCCTAGCTGTTGTGAGTCAAAATAAGTTTTCTGCTGGGGAATTTAAATCAATTCAATTTTAAATTAGCAAACTTCTAATTTCTGATTCTGGTGTTGGAAAAAAAAATAAACCTCAAGGTCTATGTTTGAGTATATGTGCACTATAAACTGCCTTTCTTCTCAGCCCGTTGGGTAGACTGAGCAGCAGTGAAACTCAGTGAAATTCAGTCCCAGGCTCCTACAAAACACCCAAATACCAAACTGTTCAAACCTATGTTGATTACACTCCCTACCCCATGTCCCTGCATACTGAGTCGCGGGGTTTAACCTCAGAAGGAGGTAAATCCTTGCCCTGTGAAGCAGACAGCCAAGTTCTCTTTGGTTCCTCCTGTATTACCTAATCGCAGCACACCTGCAGCAGCTGCGGGGCCTGATGGCCTGGATTTCTCATGTTTCTCATGTACCAGGGTGTCCCATGTTCTCAGCGCAGGTGCCGGGGTCCCTGCTAAGGCCGTGCTGCTGCAGGCTCCCAGCCCAGAGGTTTCACACTCAGCACAGCCCCTCTGCAGCTTCCTTTGCGTCAGGGCCTGAAGTGGGACCCCTGTCAGATGTGCCCGACTGCCCTCCCAGCCAGAGGAGCACTCTGCCAGCTCTCCCATTAGCCCCTTTCCAATGGCGCTCCCCACACAAGGCACATTCCCAGCGATGGGACATGGACATCAGTGTGTGGTGGTATCTGCTGCTGCTCCTGCTCTTTCTCACCTGATTTCTCTGTCGTGGACTTCCCCACCTACCACAGCCCCTCCTGACTCTCTTGGCAGTCTCTGCTGGGACAGTGCCGTACTGCTCTGTAGAGCTATAACCCCTCCACTACCAAAAGCCTGCTGCTGATTTCCAGTGCATCTGGCATGAGCCTTCCTGGTTCAACTGTTAGTTGTCCAAAATGTCTCAAAAAAGAGTATGGTTCTTACACATTTTACATTGGAATCTGATCCTATATGTGTGTGTGTGTGTGTGTGTATGTGTACATATATATATTGATTTGTAAGATGGAGTTGGACCTTATATGTATACCATACCCATCTTTTCCTTGAAAGAATATAAATATAAATTTTGGAGTAAACTTCAGTGGCTGGACAGCATTGATATGCTGCGTGTGTATAATGTTCCATTTGCACAAATCTTTAAAGGAATATATTTTGTAAGTTCTGCCTTATTTTATGTTGAGCATGGGCTACAGATGTAGCACTACTTGGTTTCGTTTTGAAGGGCAGTTGTGTAATAGAATTTCTAGGCCTGTGTTCCTGGTGTTTTGTTGTTAATCTGTTGATGTTGTGCCATTTCAAAGGCAAGAAAAGAAGCTTGTTTCTAGGCAGCCCTGCTGTTCTTGAAGTTTCTTTCTGTGCATTTTAGCACTACCTGCTTCGCTGCTTCACACTGGACTGATGTACAGCATGCTGGGGTGCTGGAGCAGACAGTAGAATCTTGAAAATTAATATTAAAATATTTTTAACAAAAGTCATTGGCAGATGCTCAATTTACAGCATGTTTGGGGGTTTTATATTTTATTAAGAGGAAATGCTGCTGGTTGTTTACCTTTTGCAGGTTTTTACTTCCTGGGCATTTAATATTCTGACTGACTCCACCTCCACTAACCCATTTGGCCTTTTATAATTAACACAGCTCTAAAGAATTAAGTAAGCAGAACTGGAGATGAAAAGCACGCACCAGGTTGTGAAGCCAGCCAGTGGGAAGATTCAACACTCTTAACAGATCCTTTAAGAAGCTGAATTTTTTATTTATTCTGTCCCCAAGCTGAGTTAACAATTCAGTCCAAGTGTAACAGTTCAGTTTCTAATATAAAACAGCAGCAGTAGTGTGATTCTTTGCAAGAACCCAGGCAAATGCTGACTGTGGCATCTCATCAGTCTGGAAGATGTGATTTCTCAGATGAGGGAGCATATATAGAGCAGCAGTGAAATTCTTATGAAATCTCTCCCTTGCTGGGGTATCTAAGCACAGAGACTTTTCATTTTCATATTTTCAGTTTTCTTCTACACCCTTTTTTTCTGGATATCCATTTTCCTCTTCTATCCTTCGCACTGTCCCTTCTCATTTTGTGGAAGATGTAAAAATTTGATTCCATTGCTACTTAATTCCTTGCTACTTAATTTTTTTCCCCCGTGAATTTTCTCTTCAAGGGAAAAATCACAGCTATGGTTGGTAGTTTCAGGTGTTACTGCATAAATTCCTCAGGCCTGATGGCATAGCAGAAATGTTCAGCTGGATACAGTTTTTTGGTTTGGGAAGATGTGTATTATGTGTTGGTATCAACATGCATTATTGGATGCAATTCTGGAAGTATTAAATAGTTTCAATGTGTCAGAGATGGTGGGACCGAGCATGGGTGCCAGAAATTGTTGTGATAAGCAGTTGCTGATGTCTGTAGATGATAAGGAGAACTGTAACCCATGTTTTGGGAAGCTGTGTAGTGTTTCAGAGGAAAATGTCTGCCAGGTAAAAATTTCTGTTAAACGCCAAAGGAGATAGCAACCTGGAAGGCTCCAGAAGAATGACCTGGCTGCAGATCTTCACAGAGGTTGCGGACTAATTTTGAGCACCAGAGAAATTCCCTTGATTGATTTTTTTGGAGTGGGAGTAGGGGGTAGGGGGTACATAGCTTGGTTTGGTGTTAGTTATCCCAAAACAGCAGCTTACTGCTCCTGGATAGTCTAAGCAAAGGCTGAGAGTGAGCTGCCACAGTAAGTAGTGGTTTTTTGTGTAATGTTGATCAGCTATAATACTAGAGGGAAGATTTTGTTACAGTTTGTTTTAATCTTTTTTGCACTCAGGAATGCATAGAAGAGATTGCATTCATAAAACAGCACACACTGGCATTTTTAGTTATGTAGTTATTATGGGTTTAACAGTTAACTGATCCAGGGGAATTCATACTTCAACAGCAACTGAAGTTAGTTCATCCTGAAAACAAACATTATGTAGGTGTGGTGGAAGAATTAGTCCTTGAGAAAGCATTTACAGGTCATTTCATAGTTGGACATATTTGTTCAGCCATTACAAGTGTTGGAGGTTTTGGTTGGGAGTGGGCATGCACATTTATCTCATGAGGAAAATCTAGATAAGGTTATCTGAAATACAAGCAGATCTGAATTCACCTAATTTAAATATTTTATATTATATCATCTTCTAGCCTTCATAGGTAATCTCTTACTTACTGTCAGCGTCTGCAGAGAGAAGGAAAATGGACATGCTGAATTTCTCCACCATGTTGACCAAAGATATCAGAAGCTCTGGGCCCACATTAGCAGCTTGCAAGAAAATGCTTGTATTCAGGACAGTTGCTTTTTGGGCTTTACCATGTGTAGTCAGAGAACTGACTGTAATGCTGGTGCAAAATTAGGGGCAGCTGAGGAGGTTCGCAGCTATCAGCTCCAGTCCTGGAGGGACTCCCACCACACTAGTGTGCTGTGATAGAGTGCCATGTGGAGGATATGTTGTATTTTTGTACAACTGAGTGGGCTTCCCAAGAAAGTTGGGGGATGAGTGATTTTTTCCGGATGTTTCATGAAGTTCATGGTGAGTCATATGATGTCTGGATGGAATTTAAAGACTGGAGAACCTTCTGATTTCTGTTTGCTTTTCAGTTTCTGGAGATCAGTCCTTCATAAAAACAATAAACTTCTGCCATTGTTTTCAGTGACTCCCGCTAAGGGTTATTAGCTCTTTATCCTGAGGGTAGAGTCACTCTGTGGTTTATGAGCTGCTTCTTGCTCCCAAATACTTCACTGCTATGTGACTGGCAACAGGCCTCTGTTAGCCCAGGAGTTCTCCACAAGAGGAGATGAATCAGCAGGGATGGTAGAGGTCACTTTAGGATTGTGTAATCTGAAAACTGGGTGCCAGAACAATGTGGATTAAACTGAAGGGAACATCACCTAGCAGAAAGAGCAAAATACCCCATGTTGAGAGACTGAGCAGAAATGTAAGTGTGAGGAGATGTCAGGAACAACTGCCATTCTTACGTTTCATGAAGAATTTTGGAATTGGAGGATTGTTTTTCCTACCTACACTATGTGAGTGCCTTGCTGTCTGGCTTGTGTGCATTTAAGAGTGTTGTTGATTGAAAATGATGGTGTTCTTAAAGCCTTTCGAAAGGTGACTGTGTTATGGGTTGGCAAATGCGGTTTTTGAGTTTTGATGTGGGTCTGTTGCAAGCATGCTCCTTTCCTGTTTAGCAGGAAGCGTCCTGTCCCTGCAGACATCTCATGGTAGGGCATGTTACTTGTTCTCACTGGCAGTTACAAAGGTGGAAGGCTTTAGTTTCCTTTTAATTTTCAGCATATAAGATACTTGTGGAGAATCTTGCCATGGTCACAGGGCTTCACACTCTAAAATACTCTTTCCTGTGCTCATCATACCTGCTTGAACCGAGCTTCCTGGATACTGAATATCAATCCCAGGTTCTGTGTGTTTTGTGCATTTTAAACACCACTGTGTTTCTCCATCACTTATGAACTGCTTTCAGGCTTATTGTTTTGTTTGCTTATAAAAATAAAATATGCCTTTAAGGTTTAAATTCCACCTCTTCTCCTCTCCTATAACCAAAAAAAACCCCAAACCCACGCACAAACCCCAAACAGCAGTGTGTGTAGCACAGCAATTTTATCTTGGTTAGCAGTTCCCTTTTGCACTCAGCTAGGTTGCCTGCATTTGTTTTTTGGGACAGGCTGATCTTAGCTATTGGGAAAACATAAATTTCACCCAAAACACAGTGGAGGCACTGGAAATACTTCTCAGGGTCCTGTTGTGTTCTGCAATGTTGGTTTGGTTATGTAAAAACATGGTTTGTTCTCAATGTTTCTCTTTGGGGGAAGGTGAGAGTGCTACAGGGTTCATCTCTGCATTCTCTCCTTAGGTCATGGCTGAAAACTTCCTTCAGTTCCAGCAACAGTATGAACTGTAATAGCAGTACTTAGTGGTCTTTACTTGCCTCTTCAGTCTCAGCAGAAGCAAGTAGGTTTGATGAAATGCTTATACGGCCTCTGCTGTTGCTGATGATCCCCAGCTGAATTCTTTTCCATACTTTGGGATGCCCCAGTACAGCCTGAATGTCTGCTCCTAGTTACATTTTTGATCATACTTTGTCTGCATTTGTGTCTGTGCTCCTTGTGCCTTGTTTGTCCTTCTGCATTTCTTTTCCTTCCTTCTCTTGCAAATTGTGCAGGATTGACCTGCAGTCCAACCAAAATAGAAATGCAGGCAGGTATTTCACATGGAAACAAGTTTTGCCCCTACTGCAATTCCAGCATGTTTTTCTAGGGCAGTTTAAATGAGATGTTTTATTTATACAAAATCAGCATTGCTCTGTTTTCTTCCAATTGTAGTAGTCCTGGATGAATGTAGATCATCTTCAGATTTAGAGTCATTGCAAGAACAGTAAGTTTATATCCGAATTTAATATTCCACTGTACTATAGTACTGAACATGAGAAACTTTACCACTGTAATATGGTTTATACTGAGTCGCCAGCAGAAGAATGATTTTGGAATTCCTGTGGAGGATGTATGATCCTAGAGTCGAAAGCACGGAAACCAAGTAAAGATGCTTTGCAAAAGGAGCACACAGGAAGCAGGACAGACAGAAACATCTTTTTTCTTGTCTCATTCTCAACAGAATAAAAGAGCAGGAGATTCTACTTTAGCACCTGCTTCTGACTTCCTCCTTCAGTGACAGGCCTGGTTATTTTTTTATAACTGTTTGTGGTTGGTTTTTTGGTTGTTTTTTTTTTCTTCTCTGGGTTTGCAGAATTAATGAATTCACTGGAGCCACCTTGAAGCAACATCCTTTACTGAGTGATTGTTAAGCTTTACTGTCTAGCATCCCAGGAACAGATTTACAGGTTTGGGTTTTGTTTCAGGGTTGGTTTTTTTCGTTGTTGCAGAAATAGGTTATTGTTTGTTGTTTGAGCGACCATACTACTTTGCGTGCAAACAGCTCACTTTAGGAGTGTGAGGATAGCTCACAGTGATTTTCTTAGGAGTTACAAGCTTTACTAAAAGATTTGTAGAGGAATAGACTTAGAGGAAAAGATGGTAAAAAATAATGCATGATCAAACAAATGGGAGTGACGGGGATGGGAACAGAGTTCAGCAATGCTTCTGTCTCTTATGCTGTCTGCAATGCATCAAAGCTGGGAAAGGGATCTAGACTTAAACTTGCTTCAGTCATGCTGCCCCTGAAGTTAAAGTTAACCAGGAGTAACTCTCTAATCCATGTCATAGTGTAGCTGCCCAAGTCTTTGAGCAGGCACTGGCCATGGGGCAGCCTGGGCTGGCAAGATGGAGAAGCTAAAACTGCTTCCTTTGGCCTGAGCATAAAATGTTTGTGTTTAGTTAGGTGGAAACCTTTCCTTAGAGTGGAGCCTAAGGACATTGTTACACAGTGTAATTAAATGCTGTTATTTTAATTATGTAATAGAATTTAAAGCCTTAAGAAATACTTGCATAGTGTTTTAGAATGAAGCAGAAATGGACTTAATATGTTAACAGCGAACACAATTGATTCAAGATTAAATACTGTGTTTAAGGGGAAAAAATACAAACATTTTTGAAAAATAATGATGTAACTTTGCAGAGGATTCTTGTTGTATATGTAAGATAGTAATATACAGAGGTTACAATGTTTAACATTCCTTCTACTGTCAGCTGTGGTTCGATATTGGTTGTGGATTCCCTTATGCCACACTGATTTCATGCAGTGTAGGTGACATAAGACCAGTTCTGGCCCTTTCCATTCTGCTTCTTGTTTCCCAGCTGTGTACAGGACGCCTTACTTTTCTTCTCATTTGCTTCCTGCTCCTCCTCAGTCTGTTTGAGGGTAGCTCACCTTTCTCCCCAAACTGTTGCATCCAGCTTGGGAGGTGAATCTCTGCATGTGATTTATTTCCTTTCACCTCGGCTTTGTTTTTACAGTGTCCTGGTTTGTGGGGTTTCATCGTTCATTTGCTCAATTGCCTTTTGAGAAAGGAGCAGAAGTAAACACCTCAGTACTCCTGTTGGGTTTTTCTCGGTTATCCTCTTTATTCCTCTTTAACTTTTTTTTGGTTAAAATTTTTAACTGAGGGATTTTTATAGACTCATTAAGCAGCTCTTTCTTGGGACTGAGTCTGGCTCTGCGTTTGCCAGACCAGGGTCCTGAGACGCATCTTAACTATTCCAGCTGTAGCGGGTTTAGTTCAAAACCGGGCGGAAACACCAATTAAGTGTAGTGGTTTTGTTCGCAGCTTTTAACCTTCTGTGAGATAAGAATTAGAAGTAGGGAAAGCAGGCACAAACTTTAGAGAATATAAAGAAGTTTATTACTAACAGGATTAAAAGTAAAAAGAAATAATAAGAAATTAAAGCAAAACCCCCCTTTTTCTCCCTCTAGTACCTCCCACTTTACTCAGTTGCACAAAGGATAATAACATATAATATCGGTCAGATGCAGGTTTTAAAAGTCTCTTTCATATTTGAGAAAAAGAGGTTTCTTCTGCTTTCGTGGTTCTCAAACTGCTACCAGCAAAACAGAGTCCCGCCCGGAGAAATACCGTGCTGCTGTAACATCTCTCTCTCTCCTAACACTGCAGTCTTCCCACACTGCTTTCACGA
>VXBT01003080.1:31090-59497 GCA_013400235.1 Oriolus oriolus
GGCATGCAAGAAATCAATTTAAGCTACGCGCGAGGAAAAACGCCACCACCCTCTTTTTTTCAGTCTATCTTCAGCTCCAACTCACGTGACTCAGTTTCTCTTTCCTTCTGACCTTGAAGCCTCCATGTTTGAAGACCTGATCTTTCTTCTCAGGCTTTTACGTTGGAGAAAGCCTCATTTCCTTCATGCTATTAGCTAGTTCGGTGTTTCTCCGGGTATTAGCTCTTGCCAGGTTTTTTCTCAGAGCCGCGTGGGAGGGGGAAGGGAAGCTTATCAGCTCTTCAAAGCAGAAACCGCTCCAGCTGGTTTTCGGTTAGGCAGCAGTTTGGGTGTTTCTTAGCTGCCCGAGGTTCTAAGAGGGTCCTCCCACAGCCATCGGCACCGGGGAGCAGACCCATGGCCCGGCAGGGCCCCCTGCAGGAGCTCAGCCCAGCCCCCCGCCGGTGAAAACCGGAAAAAAAACTTTTAATTTCCTGCCTCTGTGCTGCTTTTGTATATGCAAAATTGCGGGAAGCGATTGGCTCAGAACTTTGTCACTCAACTCAGGTTCAAGCCATGACACCAGCCACCACGGTTGTGTGAACATATTTAAATTAAAAAGTTGAAATTCAGATTCCCTCCCTTTCCCGGCGAAGTGTATTTTTATGACGTCCAGGAGCGCAAATGTGCGAAAGCTGTCAATCCCAGAGAAGTTCTTGTTAGGAAGACTTGGTTAAAGCATAAGTAATTGTGGCTCTTTACTCTTTGCTGGTAATAATGGGAAGATAAAGAGAAATAAAAAGAGATCAGAAAATAGATTTTCACAAGATGACTTCATATGCCTTTTCTTCCTAGGAGAAAATTACTAGTAGAATATGTAAAATGTAAGTAATTTATTATAGTATGTATTTACAGAGTTCTTTGAGTTTCTTTTTGATAGTAATCCACATTGCTTCCTTGTAGAATTTGGATTTAAATAGGACATTTCAATCTCCATTGTTTTGTATGTTCATTTTTCTGTGTACGCAAGGGTTTAAACTGGTGATAAATTATGTGGGAGGATAAATATGTTAAAAAGGGACAGGATTATGTATTTTAGAGGTGACCTACCAGAGACTGTGTCTATTCTTACTATTTATGATAGCTAAACTAGACCAAAAGTTCTGAAATTTTGAGTTATATTATGTCTTATAATACTAGCCTTGAGAATGTTAGGATTCTCAAATTTGATGATTCCCTACTCATGCCAGGACATGTCTAGCATCTTCTGCAGGGGGCTGTATTGCCTTTCTTTGTTGTGGAGGTAGGTGACACGAAATTCTTCATGAAACAATTACACTTGTATAATGTTCATATGCCAGATCATTGGCATCTGCTATTTCTTGTATCTTTTGTGATACTTCAGTGCTCTTCATTGCCTGCGGAACAGGAGATCATGTATTCTGCATGTGCAAAACTTACAGTCTCATCAAGGATCTAGATCCAGTAATTGTCCCAATAACTTGAAGAAAAGTACTTCTTTTCTGGAAGTTTGATTTTTGTTTTTACAGTTCTTTTAAGTTAGCTGTGGCAAACTACTTGACAGCTTCACTGGGGAAAAAAAACCACTAGTTACTTTCTGTAAATAAATAAACAAACTCAGTTCATGATAGGATAGTAGTGGAAGTTATATACTGCATTGTGTTGTCTGTGTTGCTTAAACTTATTGAGTATTAAGATTGTTTGTTGCATGGTATGGTTTCATCATTCATTTCTTTAATATGTAGGTTGAGTAATGTTTGCTGATACCAGTGATGAATTTAGCCTAATAAAATTAAGGTGTTCACAATGTCAAGTACCAGGAGGCATATTTTTTGTATTACAAAAAGCATCTATTTTGAACAGCAGTAAGAGTGACCTGTATATACTAAACTGACACAGATATTTATAAAACAGCTTGAATAAAAGAAATTTAAACTACTTTAGCTGGGTTTTTCTGGGCAGTGACCTGATATCTAGCTGGTCATTGCTGGATGATGTTTTATTAGATTCCAGTTATTAGCAAACACTATTTGTAAAAGCTTGTGGGAGGAAGTGTGTTGTAAGAGTTTGGATTCTTGGTGGTGGAGTTTCTGGAATTCTTTACACATCTGTAATCAGCCTTAACTGATATAGTTTGGTAGTTTATCCAGCTCTGAGTTTTATAATCCAGAACAAAAAACTAGCTTAGTGTGGGAATAGCCAGTGAGCATGGATTGTACTGGTTTGGGCAAGTTCAGTTGCTACAGAAATGAGCTGATGTGAAACTGGATGGGTATAATCACATATCTTCTGAAAGCAACTGAGATGCTTGCAACATGAGGCAGAGCAGCTGTCAAAAATGTTCTTGTGCAAATGTGGTTATCGTTATTTTTGAACTAACCAGCATTTTGTCTTCACAGCAGCTATACTTCTGAATGGAAGTGGCTTGCAGACAGAGCTAGAATTGGCAGCCGTTGGACATGGCTTCAAGCCCAGATTTCAGAACTAGAATACAAAATCCAGCAACTAACTGACCTTCACAGACAAATACGCGCCACCAAGGTATTGTCTGTAAGCTCATAAATCGGCTTTTCAAATCATCTTTTGACAGTGTTTCTTGTAATATTTATGTATTTGGTTTCTTGTTGCTGTTCTTTGTTTTGCCCTAGACTTCCTGTGTCTGCGCAGGCTATCACCTGCAGAGTTTAATGGGAAAGATATCAGGAGCTAAAAACTATTGTACCTTAAAGGCACCAGTATAGGATTGTGATTTGGGAACTCTTACCTTTTTATCTGTGATAGTGACTTTGTTAGTGGCTTTCAGGGGCCCAACACACAGTACTGCATTTATCACATTCAATCTCCCCTCTGCAGGAGAGGTGAGATTGCCTTTTCAGGTGGGATGATTGGTTATTCATTTTTGTGTTGTGGGCTTTTGGGGTGGGTTTTTTTGTCACTTGCAGTGCATGTTTATTCTGAGGATTAGATGGTTAATGTTTGTACAGCACTTTGAATAGGTCAAGGATTAATAATTACTAAAATTCCAGTGTGTGTAATTCATGTACTAGTTTTTGTAAATTGAACTGGCTAGACAGTGGGAAAGTGACATTCCTAAGCCATTAGTAATCGAGCTATCAATTTAATGGGTTCCCCAGGTCATTATCACATAAAAGAAGCCAAATCTGTGGGAGGTGGTGTGATAGTGAGGGGTTTTAGAGCAGGGCTCTTCGACTCTTCATCAGTGAGCCTCATGTAGGTTTTCTGGTCTGTGTTGGGGTCAGATAAGCACAATTGAGAAGAGCAAGAAGATGCTTCAGAGTTTATGTGGCTGAACATGAGACTTAGAGGGAGTTTAAAAGGAGAGGAAAATCACCTCAGAGAGCATTTCCCTCTGAACACATGAGGGAAAATTATTCCATCTTATACTTTGGCCCTCAGGGCCCTTCTTTTCATATCCACCTTGTCCCCAGTCAGGTTTTTCTTTACAAAGAAATGAAGAGCCTTTGTTTAAGGGTCTGTGGAAGGAGATTTTGTATTTTGGTGAAGGGTGAGAATGCCCATGTTTTAGTTTTGTCCTAAAAACCAGATACATGCACACTCTTATACACGAAAGCTGTCAGCCTTTATGATGGCATAGGTCAGATGAGCTAAAGAAGATTGAGAAATAAATATCAGAGAAATAAGAAGAAAAACATTCTTTTAGTCATGCATTTTCTTAGCATTAGGTGGTACATTGGTTTGGAGCCAAGTCATCTTCCTGGTGGAGATTGTTAGTGACATTCCTTTCTGAAATTCCATGCCCATTTTACCAGCTGTGGTATTTAGTGTTTGGCATTGTGTCCCATAGTGAAGGCAGGCACCTATTTTCTTCAGATGGGCTTTTTTTTGTGTACGTGTTTATATTATACCAGTGCAGCAGCTGCAGAAGGACATGTGGGCTGATAGAAGAGGTCTTTGTTTTCATTTAGTGGCTGCAAAGGAGTTGCACAATATCATTAGAATTTGTATGCTGTTTAATGGTTTCAGAGTGGTTTTGATGTGTTTTAAGTGGAAAAAAATGTGATTCATAACCAGGGAACAACGATTTCAAGCAAAATGCTACTCCTTGAGCACCATAATGCGATAGGAAGGGAAATGAGTAACTTGTGGACTGTTTCCTGGCCTACTACATTGTGTCTTCTCCATCTCTACACACACAGAAGCAGCACCTCTGGATCTTTGAGAGTCCTTTCATTTAAAAAAAAATCTGTATCTGCAAAACAAAACAATTCCATTTGGGGAGGAAGGCAGTCATTGCCAAAACCTACTGATTGTAACTCATTTGACTTGTAATATAGTCCGTATTAGTCTCCTAATTCTTTACTCTTCATCTTCTGTGCCTATTCTATCCCTCCCTTTCCATACACTTGTCAATTTTCCTCTTCCTTTTACGCTTTCCTCTTTCCATGCTTGGTAAACAGGTTTCTAAAACTTCAAAAAATAAAAGTCCATTGGAAGCATGTGTGTATGTCCCTCTTTTCAACACTTTTAACGTGAGTCTTCCCATTCCTCTGACCTCAGAGTTTAGGTTTTAGACTTCAATTTAGACTCTCTGTGTTTGTGCCCAATGATCTTTTTACTAAAAAGACCTAAAGATTCTAAGTTCTAAAGGAGTCTAAAGCTGTTGAGGTAGCTTTGTCCTCCTGTTGTGGCACACAAAAATTAGTTCTCTACTTGAATTTCCTTGAATGTACTGCCCATAGTATGCTACTGGTCTGGATTTGTGTCCATCGACTGTAAATGGAAAAGTGCAGATGATGATCTATGTGGAAAATCTAGCATTAACTTGATGGACATTCAGAATCTTTGTGCCCTTTTTTGGCATTAAACCAAGTTTTCAAGCACATTTGTTTATTTTTAGAGAATATCTTTGTCCTTAGCTTTGAATTTATAATTCAAACAGTGGAATAAGTTAGGCACGATGAGAACAAGACAATTTCATTTTTTCTTCTAGTCTCCTCTTTGGAGTCTCTTTGAGACTTGCTTTTATGTTTTAAGGCCAGTTGCTGCTGAGGCAGGAGTAAAGGTCTTGCTGAAACTACAGGACCCTTAGTTTTCCGCAGCCACGACCTAGATGAAGTCTGTCATGCTTAAAGAAATAGCAATACGGCTTCCTTGTGTTCCCATTATGACAGTTTTCCTTGTTCTTTGATTGAGTGGAATATTGTCATTAGAAAGACAAATGTGAGGCAATATTATAATGATCCCATTCTTTTAATATCTGCTTGATATTTGAGTAACAGTTAGTACTTAAAAGCAAGTAAGTTCTTTCCCTTTCTCTTTGGAAAAAGCCTGGAGAGGTTTGATAGCCTTTTCTGGTATTACATTTATTTGCTCAAGATAATGACAAACCAAGGAACTATTTGAGGACTGGGTTTGACTGTCACAAGGTTATTTTTGCTTTTATTTTGTTTAACATTTTAAGTTCTTAAACCAACTGATACATTACCTAGGATTGTACTAAAGACTTATATTTTTCTAATCTGTCATGTGGAAAACACAATAGGGGTATTATTTTCCTAGTTCCATTTATGAAACTCTGTTACTTCCCTACCATATAAAGGTATATTTATCTTATTAAGTGGTGTTCTAGATGGTACACCACATCTGATACCGTATTTGTGCAGATGGTCTTGAAAAGCAGTGAGAGTGCTAGAATATTTATGATAGTTACTTCTAATTATGAAACTCTAAAAATGCTTACCTTAAAAAAATCAGTTATTGTAAAAGGCTTTTGTTTAGAATTGTATAATTTCTGCTACATAAAAATAACAGCCTTGATGTTTTGCATAGAACATGGATAGGAGTAAGAGAAATAGAGCACTTTAAAATGTCTCCAGCAAAATCTGTTGACTGCAGAGACTAAAACCAAGTTCAAATCAAAGGGTGATCGTTTCTTAGAGAATCTAAAAAGCCTAAAAACTCCTCTTAAATCAGCAGGCAGATGATCATATAATATTCTAATAAGTGTGAATTTCTGATTTGAATTTTGGCACAGATGTTTAGGCAGTAGTATAACACTGGAGTGATTGCCGTTACAAGGAATAGCATAATTGATGCAGCTTTTTATTTAACAAAATGCTTGCTGTCTCCATATTTTAGCTGCGAAGTGCTCGAAAGTTGTTGGGAGGATTTAAGAGGGATGCACCAGGTTTGACTGCCCCTTAAAAATTATTTTAGAGGGTTAATCTGTTGTCAGCCAACTGTGTTCAATTGCTGTTGTCTAGGGGATGGTGGTCTTAGAAGAATTCCCATTTCCAAAAGACATTTTGAAGAAGCAACTACAATTGACAGACCAAGAAGCTTTATTGAACACCACAGAGAATTCGCAAGCTGCCATTGAGACACAGGATTCTCTGCCAGAACACGACTTTGAGATGTCACCCAGCAGTCCTACTTTGCTTTTACGAAACATAGAAAAACAGGTAAAGTAAAACAAAACTGAGTTGTTAGTGAAGCCAAATTATTGACTGCAGAAATGGGGAGGTTCCATGGTGATGACTTCCAAAAAGAAAGATATTTTGCAGTCCTGGGAGTGAGTGCTGATTAATTGAAGGGTTTAAGTAACTACACTGTACATCAGGTTTACAAATTAAGCTTTTATTTCTGACATGTCTGTGTTACTGCTTTGTTTCCCTCCAAGTGGACACATAACAGCCTCTAAGAATCATCCACAAACCTGCCCCTGCTTTATAGTCAGGGTCAGTGTAGAGTTTCCACAGGTTGTTTCAGGAAATACTTAATGTGAGACGAAAGAGTACAGCTGACAGTGGAGATACATTGCACTTGAAATTACAGAAAAAAAAAAAGCCCAAACAGAATACAATTGTCATATGCCTTTTCAAACATTGTAGGACTCTGCTTCGGAGCTGAGGAATTCCAGATACTGACCAGGTACAGTGGAGGCGTAGTTGTGAGCAGAGTTTCACTTTGCAGTGTGCAGAATGGCTGTTTCCATGGTTGATTCCAGGCAATACGATTCCAGCAGGGTTTTCTTTTGCTTGAAAGTACATAAAGGATGTGGTAGGATCACATTGCTGAAGGAGATACTGGAAATTTGATTTTCAGAATGAATTTATGCAGTTTGTTTAAAATAAACCTGACAAAGCCACTGTGGGGCATTAATTTGTTGCTCTGCTGCTCTACATAAATTCCTGGTCATACACACATTTTTTAAAAGGGTTAAAAGTAGTAGCATTAAGTACTAGTGCCTGTTCCTGAATCTCTGTGCCAGTTTTTCTTATTTGATAGTCATACTTTCCTGTTCTTAAAATGCTTCCCCTCATTGATAAATCTTATCCACCACAGGCAGGAGTGAGGAAGCAGTGAAACAGGAAATTTACATGCTCAGTGCTGGCAATTGCATAAGGTAACCCAAGGAGCAATTTTAGAATGTGGTGAATGGCACCCCTTTAAGTGGTGGCTTGGAGAATTAAACACGCTTTTCAGTAAGACTTTTGATAACTAAAGTGATAGTGGTCTGTTTCCTGGTCCCCAGGTAGCCACAAACTTGGTCCAAGGGGTGCAAGAACTTTGATGATCTGAAAATTACTTGGAAGTAAAGACTAGCAGGTCTCACACAACACATTGGATTTCTTCCCTTTTACACCACTAAAAGCTTTGGGGTTTGATTACCTTTTTGACTACTAGTTCTGTTCTTAACTCTGAAAGTCTGAGTTTCTTGTTCAGTGTCAGGAGCAACAGTGCTGCAGCCTGAAGTACATCTACAGATATTCTCAATCTGAATACAGAATTCTACAGAATTCTACAGAATTCTTCAGAATTCTTCAATCTGGTGTTAAAGTATTTCTTGGTTAAAAATAAGTAATTTTGCTTGTGAACCAAAAGAAAAGTAAAAGTGACTAAGGCTGGCAATTTTTATTAATACTGTTTTCAAGTCTTTTTCATAGCTACATGTATGTTTTTCCTTGTGTTTTGGAAGTCTGCCTTTGTTTTCCATGGTCTTCTATTGAGTAGAGACTGCGCCTTACAGAATAAATTCTGTTGAGATTTTTAAATCAGTCTGCTAACTATTTTACTGGCATCTTGTTTGCTTTGTCCAGTCTTTTTATAATTGACTTGCTATTTCTGTACTTTAATATCCATCCCTGAATTTTTTATTCTGATGTGAAATTTTTACCTGACTACATCACTTAAACATTAACAGAAAATTTGTGAGTTGTAACAAAACAAAAAAAATTCTTCCTCTTTCTGCATAAATGTAAAATCAAAATATAGAGGAAACTTACTGAGTAACCTCTAGCAATTCATGTTTTAAACATTCTTAGTTCTGAATGAAAATACAGCAAAGTAATGCAAAAGGTTTGTGTTTTTTTTTTTCAAACGAGTTTGCCATTTCAGATACATTTAATTTCTGTTCAGTGTGCAGAACACAGTTTCCTCTAAGCATTTATTGTGAGAATACCCTTTAAGGTCTGACATTTAAAACAAAAAATCATTGTGAAATGTTGTTTGGAGACAGTCCACAATTCATTGCTTTGCAAGGAGTAATTCTTAGTCTTAACAGATTGGCTACATGTGTTTCATTTGTTTTGGGTCAGTTTTGAAAGTCAGTTTTTTTGCTGGAAGAGGGGATGTGGTTGCCTCTTGGTGCTTTCTTGAGGGTACCAGAAGATTTTATCCATTCTCTCTGTTGTTACAATAGTCCTCATGTAGTTACACTTCCTTTTATGAAAACACCTTTGTCAAACTACTACAGTAAGCAATGAAGAGGATTCTTCTAAGAACAAAAATACTTTGAGCAAACAAAATGTACAATGAATAGACAGTTTACCTTTTTTTTTCCCCCCCACTGAAATATTTGTCAAATGACCATTTAGCAGCTCTGCTTGCAGCTGTTGTAATATCAGCTATAAAGTGTTCTGTTTTCTATTTTCCTCTTAAAGACCTTTAGTTACAATACTATGATCACTAATGCATTTGGGGTACTACTTCAAATGTATAAACAGTGTTCAGGGTTGTGTTGGTGTTTTGTTGGTGTTTTATTTGGGTTTTGGTAGAGTTGAACGTAATAATTGTGAAAGAAAAAACGTGCCAACGCAGTTATTCATAGGAAGAAGCTAAGTATGATTACTCCATGATGTATGGGACTGAAATCCTAAGCAGGAAAACAAGAACCCAGGACCTTTGAGCTGTTGAGTCTAAATAAAAGTCTGACTACCTTTAATTTTTTTTTTCCAGAGTGCACAACTAAGTGAAATCATCAGCAGCCTAATTGCTCCACTCAATCTGTCTCCAGCTTCTTCATCTCTTTCATCCAAGACCTGTAGACACAGACAGCTGGTCAATGGCATCTCATTCAGGTAGGTGACAGTGTGGTAGGGTTTTTTTTGAGAGTAACTTTCGGTGAAGTTATCTATATGGAGCTAATAATCATTGTTAAATAAGGAAAAGAGAGCTGCTTTCTGCAGGCTTCAAGAGAAGTCAAGTCTTGATTGTAAGGTTGAAAATAGTAGGGTTTTGTGTTGTTCCTAAAGATATCAAAAAAGTATAGTCACTGTAACTACATTTAAGTACTGGGAAGATGAACCTGTGAAGTAGTGAAAGAATATAGGAACACATTTCTTCTGATTGTTTTGAGACTTTATGCATTCTGTCATAACAAGTGCAGCTTTATTTGTGGAAAACTGACAAACTAGATTAGTAGAATACATAAGCAATGTCACGTGTCTCAGCAGGGGTCAGTGTCAGGGTGGTAACTTCATTAATTTTAAGCAGATCAGTCTTCAATAAAAGGCCAAGTTTATCTTCGCCACCTACATTTTCAGGAATTTGAAGATACCATTTTCCATTCAAGGTATTTTGTTCTGGATGGACATACCTTCCAGGATGACTGTAGGTTGAAATTAATATTTTAGAAAAATGTTTCTCAGTGCTAGTCCATACTGCTTAGTAATTCCATCTTTTATTCAAAGATTTTAAATACAGTACAGGCTGTAATAAGTATTAGTTTCAAAACGACATTAAAGTAATTGACTACAGTTACAAAAGATCTAGGTATGTTGGATATTTCTCCTGAGTTACTTGTAATGTGATTTTTGGGGATGCTGTTATTCACAGGTCTTAATTAAGATCAGGTGGATGAAGAAAATGTTCCCAACTGGGGTCTTTATGGCAGAGTGTGCAGCAGAACATAATTCCCTGGCTCCTGACTCCAAGAGCTGTCCACACCGTCTGTTTCAGCTTTGCTGCAGAGGCTGTAGCCTCCCACAAAGAGATTATAATGAGCAGCTTGGATGGGCAGCTTCTTTAGCTGCCGTCTGTTCCACAGTGATTGTGTGATTCTGCCCTAAATTTAAGGATGAAGGGGTCCTGGCATGTAACATCCCTGCTCCTGGTGTATCAGTTGTTTATAGATGATGTAGGAGAAAATCAGAACGTGCCTCGCAGATGTGGACTAAAAATAGCCCTGAAATAGGAGTTGGTAATAGAGATGGGTATGTGGAAGAAGAGAGTAATTAGGCTATGTCTTGAATCTGACTTTTTCAGAGACGGACGAGGAAGAATTCCTGCTTTAAAAATTTTTTTCAGGAGTGTATGAAGTTAACTTCATGATGAGAGACTCTAATGGTGTAACTTCAAGCCAATTCTCTTCTTATTTATTAGGCACTGTCCAAAGTTAGTCTTTTTATTTCATGAGTATCACGTTGATTGCTCATGGACCACTCTCTAGGGTTGGTTGTTTTCCACTCATGACCTAAAAGAGTCCAAAGAAAAATGTTAGGACTTGGAAGATTTTCTCAGTGCTGTAGCTCTAAACTGGAGTTAGGCAAGTTAGGTGTTGGAAGGGAATCTGAGAGACATTAGGGCTTTTTAGATGCTGTCTTAAACATGACAGCTTTGAAAAGGAGCATTCTAGCAAATTCATTACTTTCATATCTGGCCATGGTTCATTTTGCTCTTCTGTAGAGTTGCATTTTGAAAACCACTCAGACTAAGATCAAACTAAATGGGTAACTCAAAGCTTGATTGGGAAACCTTTTAAAACAAGTGGCAGGAAAACCACACTGCCATGTACAGGATCTCCAGGCCACAAAGATGAGATCTCTCTTCATCTGAAACTGGAGCAGTGCATTGCTGCAAGGCACAGGAGGGTAAATAGAGTAGATGTCAGAGACTGCAGAGAAATTACCAAGGGCCTGGACAGACCACCAGAGCAAAGGCAGGAATCACAGAAGTTGAGGAGCCAGACTGAGGAGCTTTTTGTTCTAATTTATCTGTCCAAATTGTCTGTCATGTAAGAGAAAGATATATGGAAATCCACAAGTTGAGCTTGGGACCATCGGACTTGGAAAATGTTTTTGAGAATTCAGAGAGTATTTTAAGAAATCTTTTGCATGGACTGTAAACTTTGTATTTCTTTCTCAAGCCTTAAAAATGCAGTGTTAACATTAAGAACGTCATGGCTCAGTATTTCAGGCTTTTTCTTGGCACTTACTGATATGTTCCTTTAAATACTTTGTACCATCCCTCTGTTAATTAGCATGCTATTTTCATGTGTCTGTGTTGCTTATTGGATTGTATTGATGTGTCAGAAGGACAGCTCAAATTCAAGTCCGTAAAGCCTTGTTACCACTCCAGCACAGCATGGGATGGTGTTTAATCACACTTCCATAACAAGCCCATTTATTTAATAAAAATGTACTGTTAAAAGAGTACCACCTATAAAAAAAGAATTATAAATGGACTTGTAATAAATTTATTTTCATGTTCTATTGTGTCTCCACTTTACTAATAAAACTGTGACTTGTCATAAGACAAAATAATCATTTGTGCAGATAGATGACCAGTTATGAGCCAAGGCCAAAATACCTTGTGTAGTTGCACTGCTCAGACAGTTCAGAGTTGTGATCACAGTCTTCAGTATTGTAAAAATAAAAGGACACTTGAGTGCTTTTTGCAGCAAGCCATCAACTTTGCAGGCAGATGTTGCTACAGCAACAAAATAAAATCAGGAATACATGTAATAGGGAAGTTCATTCTACCCATTAAGTCATTCCCACCCAAATGGGAGAGTGTTTTAAATTCTTACCTTGTGGTATTGCCTATTCTCATCACCATACAGGTTGTAGGTTGGTGAGAATGGTGGGAGGTTGTTCTACATAGATATATATATAGGGGCTTGTACTGCTCTTGGCCACATCTTTGCACTTGATTTTGACTCTCTGCACTTAAAGTATGTAGAGTTCCTAATTTTGATACAAATGCTTCACAGTGAATTGCCACCCCTATGCTGATGATCACTGGTTTGTAAAGCTTTACGTAGGTTTCAGTTCTTGAGCAAAACCAGAAAATCTTGAAAGTATTAGGACAGAACTCTAGGTCTCCTTTATGTTAGCATGACTGCTTGAATGGAACGTCAGTATGAAGGGAAGTATTAATTGTAACTTGAAACTTACACATGTTAAAAATGTTAGAGAGTTCTTGGATTTGTGAAAAACAAAACTTGATATATGCTTGAGGGCTTAACTTCATTTTGACTTTTGTTTCTGTGACCAGAAAGGTAAACAAGAATGATAAACTCCCTTTCCTGGCCTGACACAGAAGTAATCAACTAGCAGACAAAGCACATACACAATTTTCTGAAACAGCATGCTAAAACATCTTGGTGTTTATGAAATTATATTAGAATTAGACAGCTAATGCTAATCAGTGTGTGAAATCTTGGCCTGTGCATGTGGAGCATATTTAATGTTTTGTATTTCCTCTTCTCATTATTCATGAAACTGCAGAGCTTCAGACAACAGAGAGGTATCCTCTTCAAGCAGCTGGTTGCTTGATCATCAGCACATCAAGAAAAGAAGAAGAGACAGGACAAGACTCAGATCCCTCTCTGGGAATAATGTGTGCACATCTGCCCGAACAAGGCCACTTCATAGTTTTCAGAAGAGGAAACTCTACAGAATGCACCATGCCTGTCACTGGAATCAGCAGGTAGGCCCTTGCCTCTGTGTTCGGGAGAGAAAACCAAAGAGTCCAGCTGCTCAAGTCGGCATGTGTCTTGTCTGGTGTGCCAGAGGAATAGTGCATGCTGTGCTGGTTATTTGTTGCATTCAGGGGCCATAGAGTGTGTGCGGCAGCAGTACTGGATGTGTCTGCAGGAGCTTAGACTTAATGAGTTGAACAAAAAAATTAAAGATAGCTCAGAGTCCTGCTTATCAAATCAGTTTGTTTTATGGCTGTCTTTAAAGCCCTTGTACAATCTAAGAGACAACTTGAGAGTTCTTTGGGAGGCCTGACTGCTGAGGAGACAGGCTACAGTGTAAAGCATCTGCCTGCTTGTTTTCAGAATATTTGTTTTTAGCTACAGGAAAGTTTACACAGCTGGTGGCACATAATTTTCTAGGAAATTGAATTGCAGTATCTTAATCTTGTTTCCATTTTTGTTGTCTCTGATTAGTTATATTAGCTTTTCCATGACACTTTAAGAATGCTCTAAAACCCTTAGAATTTTATGCATTACAGAGAAATTAATATTTTAAAATGGAAAAAAACACATTGTCTGTTGTGCCAAGCAAGGCTATCTGCTTGCATCTGATTTTAATAGCATATTGCTAGTAAGAATATATATAGAGTTTAGCTGTGGTGCTTAAAGAAACAGTCTGATTTGGGAGCAGAGACAGTATGAACTCATTCTTCAGAGCAGTGTTAATCCCAAGAGGTTTTAATTTCTTGATTTTACTTTGCCTTTTTAAAAGTAAGTGTAGTATTGAGGGAAATCTCCATGTCTCCTCAGCTAAGGATTTACTAAGTGTGCCAGTGATCTGAGGAACAACTTCCTGTGCAAGGATTTTCTGTGCTGATTGAGTATTCTGTGCAAAATGGCAGAAGCGTCCTAGTTTTAGCAAGATACTTTATTGAAAAGCTGTCCAGTTTCTCACTAGTTTGAGTTCCCAGCTTCCCTGTAGTTGTTCTTAAAGACCTGGCAGCCTCCCTGGAAGGTTTGGGCCAGGGGCATGAGGGTGGAGGGTGAGTCTGGGAGCTCTACCTTCTCCTAGGTACTTAGCCTTTTCATCTTCCTTGCATTGACCAAGGAGACTGTTGTGGACTTGGACTTAATGTTTCCTGTTCAATCCTGTCAGAGGCTGGAGGGCTCATGTTGTGGCTGATGTCTCTAACTGCTTCTTGCAGCTGTGGAGAGGGCTCCTTAGCAAGAGACTCCAGGACTTTCCCGTCCTTCTACTTAAACATGAAGGGTTTTCAGTCCAGATCTAATTTCTAAATAACAGGCCTTTCTGGAAGCCTCTGTCTTGCAGGCTCAATTATTTCATGTCTCTACAAGCACTGCCTATGTCTCTGTGTTCTGAGAAGTGGGCCAGAGTTAGTGAAGTTCAGAGAATATCAGTAAAGTCTTGTGATCAGAAACTCCATTTCTGTAGCCTGACAGTGGGAGTTCAAGGCAGAGTTTACATTTTTACCTTCAACCAGCCATAGAGCTGAGCTGCTCTGTCTGCTTGATAGTTTACCTTGACTTGTAGGCCGCAAAGATAGATTTATAATTAACTTTTGGCTGAAGTTAAGGCTTCAAGTACTGGAGCTGGTGCAGCTGTGTGTCTGCTCCATGCTCTTGACATCTCTGGTGTTGGATTACCTTATACTAACCCAGCTTCACTGTCTTTGTACCAAAAGTGCAGAGATGTCCCAAGGACAGTGGGGTAAAACATCCCTGTAGGGAATGCTGTTTATGCTTACCATAGCTCTCAGCTCAAAACCCTGTGTTTAGACTCTGCTTTTGAATGTCCTTTCCATGGGGAAGTTAACTGAGAAGCAGTGTGGAGAACTACATCATGGGCTGCATCTGTAGCTCTTATTCCTTGAGAAAACAAGAGGTGATGGCAGCAATCGAGTTGTCAGCTTCAGTCTTCGTGCAAGTGCCAAACTCAATTAAGTTTTGCAAATTAAGGTAAAGCGGGGAACAAAGCCTCTCACACAGTGTTGATTAAAAACAGAGGATCAGGGATTCTGCTGGGAAAGTAAGTGATAAAATTAGACTGGACATTTCCAGCACATTCTGACAGTCAAACCTAAGTGGGTATTGAGGTTTTAAATTAAGAGTCATCAGCAGTGTATCGTTTCATTCAACAAATCTTATTCTAACAGGCCCTGTCACTTTCTTAGTCCTGCACTTGGTTACCCAGCTGTTGATGAGATTGCACATCCTGTAATGAAAGACCGCTGGCCATCAGCCCAGGCTGGCTGCTGGCTTAGGCAGATGTCTAAGAGTAAGGATGCAAAATGGGGAGTAGCTTCTGGGATTGTTGTTTAGTTTTCTCTGAAAATGCATTTATATTCCCCAGAGTAACCCAGCAAATTTCCCCTGGTCTTTCACAGAAAAAACAAGTAACTTAGCACATGGAAAATAGTTGGATTTTTAATGTAATGTTAGTGCATGTTTTCTAGCAAGTGCCTCTCCCATATTTCCTCAAATTTGACATATTTATATAACCCCTGTTACCACAATCTGTGAGGACACCATTTCTTTAAGGTCACTGATGTGAAAACAAGCTGGAAGTCTTGCAGCAGATGTGGAGTTAACAGATTCCAGCTTGCCAGAATCAGAGGAGAAAACTGAATCTTCTGAATTTTGCAGCTCCTGGTGGTGCCTGGTTTGAACAGCCAGCAAGCAGTGCCTGGCAGTGCTGAAGGAGGATGCTGCTCTGCAGAGTAATTTGAGCAAGATGGTGACTAAAGAACTCTGACCAGAGAATCACAGCAAAATGCAGTCCTCTCTGTGTGGGACATTAAGAAATGCTGGGATAGCTTTGAGGAATTTGCAATTGGGTTTTCTTTCAGATGACTGGTTGTTCCCGTTGTGCATCTGAATGGCATTCAGAGTGTCATCCCTCACATGTCTTCAGATTCATTTGGGAAGCTCATTCTCCCCCTTCACCCCCTAACATCCATGGTTGGAAAAGTAAAGTATGAAACTGTGAATTGCTGTGCCATCTGTCAGCTTGTAAGGTCACTGGGAAGACAGACACATTTTTTCTCTTATCTACTGCCATACCACGTACATTTACAATGAGTATTTATGACCTAGTAGGCTCCCGTTGCCTGTGGAGAGATGCCCTCTATTGTCCTCTACTTTGCTGTTTCTTTTCTGAAGAGGACTGCACATTCCTCTACTCTGCTAGTTAAATAATGATTACACAGGGTAGTATGTAAAAGAAAGTACGGAAGTCTGAGAAACTGTAGACGACCTTGCAGACTGACAAGATAGACCACAGATAAATAAAACAGGATGCAAGGTGTTTGGTTTATGCATCGCCATCCAATATCCTTGGGAACTTGAGACATCCTTTCACAAATCCACTCGTCCCCTAATTCAGAATGACTAAGTACCACAAGATGATCCCTGAGTCATTTGGCCCTGGAATCTGTTTTGTATCTTTCTTCTTTATCTAAATAGCTTGGTAAGAGCTTAGGCCATTTCTTGATTGTGAGTCATGCACACCAAACCCTGGGATTGCAGTCTGTGCTTCAGTCTAGAGGACGTGATTTTAGTGGTGCATTTCTTCAGCATGATGTTTGAATGAATGATAAAACTTGCATGCAGGACAGCACAAAGAAGTAAGCTGCAGGTGTGTTTTAGTAGGAGGAGACAATGTTTGCAGGTGGGAGTTGGAAGTCTGAGAGTGCTGTGTTCAAAATATTGCATCTGCCCCTCATTTGTATTGTTACAGCTGGCAAGTCAAAACCTCTGGGTCATTGTCTCCTATAAAATGTGTGTAATGGAGTTTTAACGCTAAGAAAGAAGGCCAAAAGTATCTAAACATCTAAACCGAGAAAGTCTGTTAAGTAGCAAATCGGTGTCAAGACTGGAAGACACAAACACCTATTGAATCGTTTCTCAGTGGTTGTTGCATTTGTAACTGCCTTCCTCCCCCACCCCAGATTCTCCAGTCTAATGCCTGGTGTTTCTGCAAATGCTTTTCCTATAATGAGGAAAACTGTAGCTCTGTCTCCTGCTATTTTTTTGTCTACACTTGAAGGAACTAAATTATCTGTGAAATACTAAAAGTTCTAAAAGCAGAAAAGTGTCGTACTAGTCACAAACTCTCAGAGAGGCCTTTGCTTAGCTGACATGCCCTGATGTTTTCTTTTTTGCTATTTTATCTGTGTGACTTGCTGCAGGTTTTTTTTTAATAACAAGGAGTTTGTTTTGCCAGTATATTTTTGTTAGTTTCTCATTTCACATCCTAACAAATGATACTAGTTCTGCTTTTCTCAAGTCTTGTTTTGCCAAGAGATATCATTGAGGCTATGTAGGCTTTTAAAAAAAAAACTTTATACAGCTCTAAATAAAGGTAAGAGACAATAGAGCAGTGAGACTGGAGTACTGTCAGTTTTGCTCCTGTCTGTTTCTTTGCAGAGTTGTGGAGCATGGTGGGGCTTTTTAATCTGAAAATTCTCATTGTATTTGTACGCCCACCTGCTGGAGGAAGAGTTGCTTGTGGGGACTGAGGCATGTGGAGAAAACAGAATTCAAATTTGCAAAGGTGCCAGCACCCTGAAAGTTGGGAATTGAGGTGCAAAAGCTTACATTTTGGATATCACAAGCAAACAGTTGGTATAATGTTGCCAACTGTTGGAGTTGCATATTGCCACATTTTCTTCTCTGCAGTCTCAACTGGGAGTTAAGTAAGAGCAGAAGAATATCTGCTTTCATTTAGTGGTTTGAAAAAAAAAAGGGGGGGAAAAACGTGGATGCTTGTCCAGAAGGCTCCGAAACAGACAGGAGAAAAGTATTTAAATTCTAGGGCATGAGTTTCTTATTTTGATTTAAATCTCATGCTGGTTCTATGATTTTTGTGTTCAGAAGCATTCCCAGGGCATGCCTATTGCCAGTGGTATTTTTGTTGATGGCACTTGATAAATACGTGTGGTTCCTTCCCCAAGTCTTGTTAGTCTTCAGGTTTTTGGAAGGACTGTGTATATATTGTTATTTTTATATATATGCACACACGTATAATTTGTATTATATCCAGCATGCATAGCCTTTATCTTACTTGCTAAATGTCTGCTATTTGCTAGGGGTCTGTACCTGGGTGGAAGGAAGTTGCATTGAGTGGAGTCTACTGGTTGTCATCCCCTTCCTTGATATCCCTAGATACTGGCTCCATCACCTCCTTCAGCATAGTTTCCTGGCATTGCTGACTTCTGAAAAAACATTGTTTTGTTGCCAAGTCTCCTGCAAACTGGTTCAATGCAAGTGGTGTGGTACCTGTGTGGATATGTCAGTCTTGTGGTCTGGGGAGGAGAATCGCTTGGTTACCAAGTTTGTAAGTGAAAATAATAGTTGATGAAATTGCTACTTTAACCCTATAAGTTAAAAAATAAGGCCTTCTGTTAGTTAAAAATCAATGAGACCTGAGTGGGAAAAGAAGTTCTCATATGCATTCAGCTATTCTGAATGTGTGACAAGAGTTTTGTCTATGAGGGAGGGAGGCAGGAAGGGAAGAAGGACGGATGGACACCTCTAGCCTTGCAATTCTGTGATACTGCCAGTAGAAGTAGATCCATCCTCTCTGAGGTTTGTGGCAAGCCGGTAAGCCTGTGATTTCTTTTTTCTTCAGAATGAAAAACCTTCATGCTTTCCACAGTCTTGCACCTTCAGCTTAGTGACATTTCTGTAGTGTTTTACTGGTCACATCTACTCTTAATTTCTGCATGGTGTTTTTGAGAAGATATCCCTGTGGATTAACATATCGTTCTTTCTTTTGGTTTAACTGGTAAAAGATTGAGCACTAACCTTGATTTTTCAGTTGATTTTCTAGTTGAACAAAACATCTTTGTTTCAGGATGTAGGAGACAGCACGCACTTCTACAGAGCAGGTGAAAGTCCCATTGGCTTATTGCAGGATTAAAGAAACTAAACTCCATGTGTACTTAGGAGAGGTGGGTGATCTCCAAGAACAGTAGAAGCTATCACTCCTTGTAGGACACTGACCAAAAAAATCTGAATTTGAGACAAGCTGGATGTGAGTAAGTTTTCGTTAGTGTTTTATGAAACTCCCCATTCTCTTCCTGGAAAAGATTGGTCTCTGACATAGGATCTGCCACTTTATTGACAGCTTTAGAGGGGCCAGCAGCAGATGAATTTGTTTACATCCTGGGCAGCTTGCATCCCTGTACCTGATGTGCATGGGAAAGGTGTGTCCATTTGACTTCTATGAAAACTTTATCTGGAAGGGAGGGTCTGACATACAGTGGGGGTGTGTGTGTCCGCACCGTCTGTTGTGCACCTTCCCATGTAAGGATGTCTTAGATGCTTTGCCCACTTTCTCTCCCACTACCTGTTAATAAGAAAGAAAGTCTTGGGGGCGTTCAGATTAACCTTTCACTGTCTCTGTATTGTGTGTTGCGCAAAAGCACTCTGCGCTTAAGACCTGCACATTTACCTTGTGAAACACAAGGTTTCATGGAACTGTATGTTCTGCCAGAGGGACATGGCTCTGTTCAGAGCGGGTTGTTGCGTCCAGAAGAGGGGGGCCGTGGAGAAGTGGGCTGTCCTAAAGGCAGATGCTAAAGCACTGAGGGAAGCTGGCTGCTCTATTAGTTTGGTCTGTACGCAGCACAGGATTAAAAGCTGGTGTGTTTGGTGTTCAAAGACGAGTTGTCAGCCACCCACACAAAGGTTCTCTTGAATCCTGTAATTAAATCTCTGCCGTTCAGTTGGCTACCCATTTACTGAAGAACAGTTTTTAATATTGAGGGAGATAGCTCTTCTTTGATATTACTGAAAACTTCTGAGAGTGTGTTTGTAGAGAGAATAAATGCATTTTTCCTTGCTTTTTTGGGCTTAATAAGAGTAATCAGGAGCAGATGTGACAGGTATTCAGCAGAGTGTATTTGAGTTAATTTAATTAACTTACTGGATTCAGACACAGTGGCATAATTGAACTGGGGCTCTCTGTACTGTTACACTTGGGTTGGGCATGTTTCCAAAAATGGTAGGAGTTTTAGTGATCAGTAGCTGAAACCATGAAATGAGGATTCACTTCACAGTTTTTTAACTAGGAGCACAAAACATTTTTCCTTTCAGTTATGGCATGCTTCATAGACTCACACTTTTTTCTCTGCTGAAGGATGGGATGGTCAGTAGAGTTCACCCTTCTGACCCTTCAAGAACCGAGGCATGAGCCAATTGTACTTTGTCTAATGCATCAGTCTGTCACAAGCAAGTGCAAGAATTGTTTTGAATATCAAATTTAATTGCTCTCTATGTTTTCTGTAACCCAGTAAAACAGTACTAAGGGGGAAAAATCCAAGTTCAAAATTCATAATACTCTAGAAAATTAAGAGTCTTGGTTGACACCAAGGTTGTCACCATTGCGCTTCATAAGTTTCATAAGTTTAAACCAGAGCTGCTATTTTAGTTGAATATTTAAAGCTTGCACACTCCTCACTTCCTCTTAAATACTGTGAATTTTCTCTAATACAGTGAATTTTATGTAATATTATTCTTCATATCTGCTTGAGCTCAGGAAGCATGAGGTTTTGTACTTCAGTAATGAAGAAAAATGTTTCAGTAGATGTACGAGGTGTAGTATAGCAAGTGGAAAGGGGAGGATTGATAAGAGTTTTGTAATCTCTCTTGCTTTCTGAAGGGTTGGCATCGTGGTCGGGTTTGCTGTGGGAGCCTGTCTCCTAAAAGCTGTGTGCCATGATGTTCCTGTGTGATTGCCATGGTTGAACGGATATATGTGTAGGCTTGTTTTCAGTTGGGTTTTGGTGGATTTCTTTGTTGCTGTGTTAAAATTTCAGTAATTGACTGCTGTAAAAGGCAGTTGGTTTGTAGATTGTGTTCTGTTTGGAACTGGAAGCAGGGAGAGTTTAGTTTTCCGATAAACAATTCTTCCATTTTATTTCAACAAAAGTTGAAACGCTTTCTTTGCATAAAATGCTTTAATTCCAGTGCTGAGGGCTTCTGAATTTTTTTTCAACAAGAGTTGATTAAGTCAAAATTTCTGACAAAACAGCTTGATTTCACTAATTCAGCATTTTCCAGTGGAAAACTACTCCATCAGAAATTTAAACCAGATCTGGTAACTAGGAACACAGACACTCACAAATTTCTTAGCTTTTTTACCCTAGTAGCTTCACAGGCATTTAAATACAATTGCTCTTCCTTCTATGAATTCTGTATTTTCTTTTGGATTACAAACTGGCCTTAATGAAAGATTTCATCACTTAGGTGTGGATGCCAGAGCATTCAAGGCACAAAGTCAGTCATTAGGTTTTGGAATTCCCACCACAGGCAAGTTGAAAAAAGGAATTTTCCATTTACTGATACTGGCAAATGGGTTTTAATATAGTTTCAAAATGGATTGTGACTGTGAGGTTGTTTGACCATATACACATGTTTTCGAGCAGGCTCAGCTTTAAGCTATAATCTAGATGTGTTTGGGGCTCAAGTGAATTAAAGCAAGAAAAAGTGAGTAAGGACTAAAGATCTGGATGTCAGAATGTCTTGGTCTTATCTATATACTTTCTAGGTAAATTTACTGGTTAGTTTTTGGGAATTTCTTTTTAAAGAATGAGAGAGATTTATTTACTGTAATGTGGATTCACGTCTATAACAAAAAAAGGACAGGCATAAGAAGTGCTGTTGCAGCTTAAAGACTAGACATTTAGTAAGTTACTTCATTTCTAAAATCCAAGTATCAAGAGGAAATGCTTTTTTGTGCAATTTTGAAAAGCAAGCCCTTAGTGCATGGAGGTAGAGCAACTACCTAAAAGCTCTTTAAGCTTTAGTGTAATGATCCATATAATGGGAAACATTAAGTTTGCTTTAGCGTTTATCCCTTTAGTATTTCCAAACACAGGACCCAGTTCTGCCAACACTTTTGTGGTATGCGTAAAGTTTAACAGATGAATAGCCCCATATGTCTATTACAGGAAAATAACAGAACATTAATTTGAAGGAGTCCTGGGCTAGAAAAGAATTCTTTCCAAGTTGAAAGTACTTGTGCATACACCTGTGTATGGAGATCAAGGTAAATTTAGGACTGTTAATGTTTTCCTAGGGGAAGAAAGTTAGATACAAGAACCTCCCCCACCATCACTGTTTTCTCTGCTCCAGCATCGTAACATGTGTACTTGATTTCAGTAGTTTCTGAGATACAGTACCATTATAGGGAACTTACCAACTGAGAAGAAAGGAAGAGATAGAATGAGGAGCTCCTTAATGTAATATTTTCTGAGATAATGTGGGTTGTGAATATTGAGGCCATGTGACAGAAGGACTGCTTCCACTAAGTGGAGGGGATTTTATGTGGTAGATATAATCACTGCATCACTAATGCATGAATGGCAGTGCTAAAGTGCAGCCCAGAGTATTTCAGGCAGGAGAAAGAGTTTCCTTAGATTCAGAAAGCAGAAGTACAGAAAATACAAGTAATGTTCTTTGATAGTCTTGCCTTTGATGCTGCATGTTTCCATAAAAAGTCATAAGAAAATGTCATATTCATTCTTACAGCTTTTTGACCTGTTTCCCAGGGGATGATAAATGTGGCTGTTGGCACTGTGATAGGCTTGAGACCCTTGAAGTACTCCAGTGTCCCTATCTCCCTCTTCCCATTCGCAGGATCTGCAGCATTTGGCAAAATATCAGAGACCTATAGAAGCCTTTAAAAATGTCAGTGTCTTTGGGGTTACTACCAGAAGTATCCAGTAAGAAAGTAGCTTATGCAACATTATTTCCCCGAAGTACTTTTTGTAGCACAATCTGAAGCACTACTGTTTGCTGCTGTCTTGTATCATCACATTTAATTCTTTCCTTCTGTCTTTCAGAGCTCAGTCTGTGGCCTGCACTCTGCTTCTTATTCCTGTCCATTTTCACCCTGCCTTTTGCCTCAGTCCTGCTACCTCACATCTACCAGTTCTGTGCCATCCATTATTTTACCTTCCATACTTTAACAAGCCTTGCAGCCAAGCAGCTAAATTAATCTTTCTTTGCAGCTCTCCTCTTTCTAGTAATTCCTGTCACTACCTATTAATCAATTCTTAATACATCCCTCTCCATGTTTATTGCTGTATGTCTTGTTTCTGTTGCTTATCTGATGTTTAAATTGTAATGAGGTAAAGACTGCCTTTTTGGTTTGTGGAAGTACACAGTGTACTTAAAACGTTCAGTATAGTTTCTTGCATTAAAATGTGTGAGCTCAAGGTGTGTAGAGACACTGATACTAAGAATCTTACTAAGAGGATAAATGAACGAGACCCCTCTATTTAGTCTGGTGTTAGGTTTGTTTGTGCATTTATATCATGCCTGTCATCCTGGAATCAAATTTTAAGGGGTGTTTGTTTGTCATTGGATAGATGAAAATAATGATTGGAAACAGTTACATTTTATCTGAAAGCTTTGACAGCTGTTTCCTGGTCCTAATTGAAGGAGCGGTTTGTATTCTTTGTATTGTGCACTGTTGTCCATAATAAGTGAAGGTAAGTCATATTTAGACTATCTGAAGATTGTTGGAATATTCTTCCCATTCACATGTTAAAGTGTGTTGCTCACTGAGTTGTTGGTTTGTTGGTTTTTTTCCCTCTTCTGGTCTAATTTGAAGGACATGAGTAAAGGAAAAGTTAACCTTTGTTTCTATGTATTCTTGCAGACTTTGCCATCTAGTGATACCTCCTTTCCATATAAAACTCAGTTGCCATGTGTGGTGCCATCCTCCACTTTCAGCAGCAGTGAGTGCAACACAGAATCTAAAATCCTAGATTATGTGCAAGAGCTGGACTCTTCCTTCCATCCAGTCTTATCATTCCCTTCAGGTAAGTAGTGCCATGACTCTTAACAGAGTGGTTGTGCTTGTGACAGCTGTAGAGGTTATGGACTAACTTGTCTTTTCAATGATTTTTAGGAGTTAGTTCTCTTAACAGAAAACTTCACACTGTCAAAATACATGAGTTTAGACTGAAGGAAAATCTTGACTTGATCCTGACTTTTGAAAAACACACCTTCTAGGTTTCCCATACCACCAATGTGCTTACAACCTTGAAAGACTGGTCAGGTAAAAGGTGTGCTTGGGTGTTTCACGGTGTAACACTGAGTCAGTGTTAGTCCTTTAGAGATGGTGCTTTTGCCAACACACTACCATACCATGATTGTGTTGTTTTTATAAGCAACTTTCTTTCTGTTCAAGCCCTTTGGACTAGGTCTAAAAAGCCTTATTTAGGTTTTCTAATTACTTTTGTGATAGTCAGCCTTTTTGGTTATCTTTGAAGTTTTATGCTTTCTTGTCATTTGATTTTTCAGTCTTTTTGGACAGTAATGTAGATGATGTTGTCTGTGGCTCAGCCCTAAAATTAGTGCAGGTGCAACATGACAGTAGTTGGGACTTGAAAATAACAGCCTAAATGCTGGTATCAGCAGAGGGGATTGAATTTTTGTGGGATTTTTTTGTTTTAGGAAAAACCTGTTTCCAGGTAGTTACTGACCAGTACAGGAATTACGCTGTTCTGGGAGGCTTCTGTGCCGCAAAATAATTCTGAAGATGAGGATGAGACTTCCATGGAACTGTTTGAATCTTTAATCAAACCCTCTGTCTTCCCAGAATGACAGTGTAGACCCTGCAGCCTCATATTAGGAAGTCAGGAATTAACTTAGAGCTTGGTTTTGGAGAACTTGTCACTGGCCTGTAGAGAAGACCCAAGTGTGGACATGGAATCCAGAGAAAGCCTCAGCTCTGGCAGTTTTCATCCCATGTATGGGTTAAAGAGGAGATTCTTGCAGGAGCAGATAGGAGAAATGAAACACTCACTCCAAGAGTGCAACAGCAAACATCCCAGTCAGCAGAACTCTGTTGTGGAGAGAAAAACACCACCTAAATCTTTCTTCCTTTACACACACTCTCTGTCACTTCCCCTGTCACTCTGACAGCCCAGCTGGACCCCAGGGGTTTAGACATCTGTTCAAGGACAGTCTATGCCCCTTGTGTTCATCCTTACCTCGGGAGACTGGGGTGTGTAGCAAGAATATTGATCTTTTCTTTTCTCAAAAAAAGCTTTGTCATCATAAAAAGCCTAAAAAGCTTTGGACTGTGCTGTGGCTACTGTTGGACACTTTGCCAGGATGGAGGAGGAAAAATGTTTTTAGCTTCGGTCCAGTATCAAGAACATATTTCTTAAGGAATATTTATTCTCTTTTCCAGGAGCCTTGCTAATAGTAGTTGAGGCAGGGAAAAAGTACTAGACCTACCGGTCCTATTCAAATGCAGGGAGGCTAGATTCATGCTTTACTTTGTGTACTTTGTTGTCTCTACCTCCTCATGAAGGAAATGTCTATTTGACATTTTCTTTCATGTGAAAGAATTATTGTGAATAAAGGCATGGTAGAAATTTTCCAAGTTGTAGCCTGATGCCGTTTCACATTTTCTTTGCAGCTTTCTTGGTTATCCCCTTCCAGAGCAACAACTTCTCTTAAAATACTGCTTGTGCTGTGCCCACATATTTATATATAAAAATTGTCAGCAGAGTAAAAGAAAAGGGTTTTGCATTCATTTTCTCTGTGTGTTAAAAATACATTGTTGGCATTTGTTTCATTTTGGAACTCTGGAAGTTTGATTTATTTTGTGTGCGAGGAGGGATTCAAGTTCAAGATTCAGATGCAGTTCTCTCACCTTGTTTTTTCACGTGAAAAAAGGTGAATCATGATTTGCAGACAATCTAGTAAATAGTGCAGTGGGACTGGCTCACTAGTGTACTCCCTTCCGGAAGCATAGTTGTCTCTATGTCCAAGTCTTCCTTTCACAGTTTCCAGTTACCAAGGGTCTTGACTAAAGATATGTCAGTGGTTGCAGCACTCCTTTAACGTAACAGCACCTCTTTCAACTTGCACCTTGATAACTGGAAAATTGTAGTTTGTATCTAAGAAGTTTGGGTTTCTGGTATTTCTGCACCTAGGCTGTGGATTGATTGAAACAAGAACTCCTGCCCTTTTGATTAAGATACAGGAGGACATAATAAAAAATCTCTGAGTCACCCAAGTGGTTCCCCAGGTTAAAAAAAAAAACAAAACAAAAGACCAACAAAATAGGAGAAATGTTTTGGTTCTCTCTTTACTTAAATGTTGTGACTAATTCACCTTTCAGACCTTCTTTGTTTTACTTGGAAGTAGAGTAGGAAACATAGGAAACACAGCAAAAACCTTGAGGTGTTGTGACAAAACAATAAAGTTAGATCCATATCAAATTGAAAAAAAATTGTTCTTTTTATTTAGCAAAATATGTTGCAAGTTTTTGTCCTGGCACGTCCTGAAGGCACATGAGGCTAAGACTCTGCATAAATATATGTAGTTTAATGCCCACCCTTGGGCTCTGCCCACAGTCCTCTTCTCATTCTGAATGTTCTAGCTATCAGGCCTACTTCTTACGCTGACACTTTTTTTCAATTAAATTTCTCTTCATTCTTATATTTTTTTTTTCCAGAAAGGCTTTTCAGAGAGAGACTTTTTTTTCTTAAAAGCCTTCCTGCCTTACAGCAGGGGGTAAATTCCTACCACTTGAAATGTTTTGCAGGCTAATTCTGCGTTAGAACTCCCATGCCCTGCTGTAGACTTTTCCAGGGAGACGGGGAAGGAATGTACCTTGAAAATACCTGTAGGCTCCCAGCAGTAACAATTTCCAAAAGCATTAATTACTTGTACCCAACAGGCTGAACCAAAGCCTCATCACATTACAGGAAAAGTGCACTGTGTGCTCTCTGCTGTGCTGGGTTTTGTACAGGAGGTGGTCAAGAGGGAAGACCCCAGTCTTATTCTCACTCAATACCCTCCAGAGTGTGTTTCAGTCCTTAGCAATATTGCTAACAGATTATATTGAATGTGTTGGGTGAATCAGTGCCTAGACCTTTAGTGATGATGCATAATTCATTGGCTCAGAGGTTGCCATCTTTCTAATAGAGATCCTATTCCTATGAATTTCTGTTTTTTTGATTAGATATTCCTCTTCACATATACTTTGAAACATTATTAAGGAAGGATGACATCAAAGGAGAACCTGCTGATACCTCATCTTTGGGAGGGGAGTTTAAAGTATCTGCTGACAATGGTATGTAAAGCAAAATATTTTAGTATTTGCAAGGCTGTTTTTCATTCGTCAGTATTTTTTGCCATGAAGAGGTTCAGTTTATAAACTTGTCACCCAGCAGGTTATCAGAGAAGGTAGCTTTAGGTGGAAGAGGAATCTCTTCTCAGACCACAGTGTCAGGTTCTCCTTTATTGCACTGATCCCACCAGAGCTGTAGGAGGATGCTACAAGTAGGGGGAGTTTGGACCAGGTGCCTGACTGCAGTCCTGTTACTATTTGGATTCCTATCAGAAGTTTGAGGTTTTTTCCATTATAAATAGTTCAGCAGTTGAGATTTTCTGTAAATTGTACTGATGAAAAGTAATTTCTCAACTTGATACGTGCTTTTTCTGTTATAGACTGTAATCCACATGTTTCTGTCAAACAGTGGAGCCGTGGCTGTTTGTCTAATTCCAAATCTCAGTCAGTGTTAGGAACACCTGACCAGCTGTCAGAAGGAAGAAAGAAAAGGCATCTAAGTGAGACAGCAGTAGGTAAGAGAAAAATAGCATTGTAAGAGGGCACTACATCTTTTAAAATATGTACTGTATGAATATCACTGGGCTCTGAGAATTAATTTTAAGTTGTCTCCAAAAAGGATACTGTTATGAAACTTAGGAAGAAACGGACTTAGAGCACCATGAAAATAATTTGCTATTTTAAAGCATAGTAATCATCTTTCTTCTTAAGTGTACATACAGAATGAGACGAGCTTCTTGTATTTTATTTTTGGAGTACTCGTAAAGGAAACTGCTCAGCAGTTCAACTGTGTTCTTCTAATACTGGGTGTCATTCTTAATACGAAAGGGGTTTTTTAATTGTAGTCAGTGAAATAGACTGAATTGCAAAGTTATCTGTTAAGTCATGTGCCCAATGAAACATGTATTATTCCTGGCATCTTTCGTCCACTATATTTCATTCATTATGTACTGTCATTTGTTGTTCTGGATCCCTTCCAGACTGGTAAGAGGACTTTTGGATAGCCAGTTATTACTGTGTTTTTACCCTTGTTACCTTTCTATTTTAAGCCGCTGAATCTCTACTTCAGCACTTGGTAAATTAATTGGAAGTGCCCTGAAAGTTCTGTAGAATAATGTGATAATGTAAGGATAAAAAATTCAGTGTACCACTGTAAAAATAAATGGCATCTTACCTCTCCAGGCAGTTAGAATGTAAAGCATAACAGATTCTGTTATAGATTCATTTATGTAGCTTTTGGAAAACCTTTGGCAAAATTCTTCGTGAGACACTTGAAGAAAATAAGTCACTGAGCAAGAGGGTGTTCTGGTTTTGTCCA
>VXBT01003082.1:0-21172 GCA_013400235.1 Oriolus oriolus
TTCTGTCACATACATTACAATCAGCATAAACCATGGACCACAGTCCCTTATCTCAGGGTTGCCAGATAGAATAAATAACAGTATCCATGTTACTGTTCTATCAGCTAATGAGATTTTTGGTTTTTCTAACCCATGGCATTTACGGGAGTAGGTTGATACACAGCCATCTGTATAGCAATACCCACCTTCGCAGTTACGTTGAATTGATTGTCTCAGAAGGGAAAAAACCCAACAACAACACACATTCTTCCAGTTGACTATATATATAAAGCCTGGACAAAAAGTTCTTTCTTTTTCATGCCTGCAAAGATTTCTTACACCTTCCCATCTGACCCATCTTTTCCACAGACAAAAAAGAGGCAGAAGGTGGGAGGGAAGAGAGAATAACAGCAGAGACCCATTTCACTGACAACCAACTAAAAATAAGGTGGTTACTGTTCTTAAGTGGAAAAATTTCAAACCCAACAGCAATGCTGAATGAGATTGGGAAATCCTGTTTTCACTGAGTGAACAAAACCCAAATTCCCCTCTTTTCAAGGAGCTGAGAGCCACAAGGGTACAGCCTGACAAAGATGCAAGATAAAATTGAAGGTGTTCTGCAAACAAGAGCAGTGTGGAAGACATTGACAAAGAACTGCCCACTTTACAGGTTTGCAGAAAATATCAGCAAATCAACAAGGTTTGTTGAAGCCTTCTGTGCCTCCTTTCCCACTGTGAAAGGCAAAGAAGGTGGCCTCTTGCCCTGCTGTGGATCCCAATAGTACTGTCACAGAAGGGCCCAACTTCTGTCTCTCTTCAAATGGGAGATGAAGTGAGGCAGCAGCTTCCATGTGGCAGAGTCAAAGCAGAACCTCAGCCAGCCTGAGAGAAGGACTGAATCTGTGGCCTCTTAGGTGAGAGCTTGGATTAAGTACTGGCTGCCAAACCAAAGAAAAGCTGAATGGGTACCTAAGAAGCTGCCAGCATGTTGTGACTGGGGTGGGAGTTTGGGTTGCTTGGAAGGAAATACTCTGTTGTGACTGATTAACTTCTATTTCCACACATGTGCAAATATAGATAGTGGAAGTAACCCTTGCACCTTCACAAACACTGTAAGAAAAGCCTGAAAAGTAACTCTTTTGGAAACAATTTTTTATTTTTTTGTGGCAGCCATTAGGTGTTTCTCACTAAGATATCTGAACAAATAGCAGTAGAAATAATCTTTCTGATAGCAGACATGTTTAAGCAGGTTTAAGCCACTGGTAGAACTGTTTTTTTATATCATTATGAATTCTCTGCTTTCAGGCAGTGAATCGGTTCTTCTTCCTGCCCTGCAGCCAGGTTTGACACTGACATTACTGTGTTCCATATCCTTCCATATCCTACAAAATTAAAGACAATAAAACATGCATACAGAGAGTTTGTGAGATCACAGCCCTAAGAAGGAGTAGGTTAAAAAAACCAAAATGCCAAACCCAAAATTTCCTAAGGTATTTGGAAAGACCTAAACATAATACTAGGATAATGCCAGGTCAAAAACCAATGACACAGTAAAATAATTTTCAGACAAGTTCCTTGTTAAAACAAATGGACAACTAAAACAAGTTACTGTCTTCCCATTATCCCCAAAAGTTAAAAGTTTGCATCCCTCTAAATGCTCCATGGAAAGATGTTTCAAGAATGCAGTAGGTGTAGTTGACAAGATCCATTTGGTCATATACACTCAAACAGGGACAGACAGTGCCTTTGAGAACAGCATTCTCTTTTCAGTGATTTATAATCATTAAAGCATACCAAGAACCTGCCAGCTTTGCTTAGGAAGAACCTATTTTTGGTGACAAAAGAAGAGCCTAGAAAGGACAAAGTACAGACACAATTCTTTTCCTGAACTTCAATCCCCAACTGCTTTATTTTCTAACCATCACAAATTACTAGAGTGCTTAAAAGCACATCAAGGACAGCTGACTTTCTGTACAGAAAGATGCCTGCCTCTGCCTTCTCTGTAGTCATGTTGCACTCTGGATCATTGCCATGGCTACATTCACCAGCACACTTGATGGAAGTTGCTCCTTTGCTGCTGGGAGAGAAGCCAGAAACCAAGACTGTGAACCCAGTCAGTCAATTCACTTCAGCTGAATTTAACCAGGAATCAATTCAGTCATCTATGCCCTATTATTCTAAGCTCATGCAGCAACGACTAAGTTAAAGTCAAGGCTCTTTCCTCTTCCTACCACACAAAATACAAAGCTCAAGAAAAAAAAAAAAGGTAGGTCTTCAGATTAATTGTTGTCAGTACAAGCAACCTGAAATGCAACTTAATTCAGCATCAAATGGTTGAGGACTGCTTAGTCTCTTCAACTGTTGGAAATACAGAATGGAGAATTACACAGATTGGACAAATCACATCGGTACCAACAATCGGAACTAGCAGGAACAACATGTTGTGATGTTGCTGTTTGGTGCCAGGTGTGCTTGCATGCTCTGAAAGAACCAAAATTTTGTAAGTGGAGCTTACAAGGGTTATTTTCCCTTGCCTCTTCTCTGCCTGTTTTTTGTATTGTTTTGGGGTGTTGTGCCTGGTAGGACTAAATTCAGATTGTCTCCTTGGTAGGTCACAAAGTTTGTGTACATGTCTTTGTCTACCCTGACATAAATATGCATAGGATTTGCTGGAACATACAATTTTTTGTATTTTCATCCCTTAACTGATTTTACAAAAATGGCTAGCAAAATCAAAGTTGAACTGGGGACAATGGGAACAATACAAACACGTATGTTACCAAGATGCTATCATAAACTCTGTTTTCTTGGCAAAGCAGGATAAAATTAGAGCCTGTCTCATCCTCCTTTCTTTTTCAAATGGCCAGCTTATGGTTTTGATTTGAATCTACAAGAAATTGCTGTGGCTTTGTTAAACCCAATTAGACCTAAAAGCGTGGTGTCCAACTCCCATTCATGTGAGAGAGATGGACAATTTACCTTCTCTACCATATACATGTGCTCCTGTGATTACAGATAGAGAGACTTTTCTTTTTCTTTCTTTTTCTTTCTTTCTTTTTTCTTTCTCTTTCTCTTTTTCTTTCTTTTTTCTTTCTTTCTTTCTTTTCTCTTTCTTTCGTTCTTTCTTTTTCTTTCTTTTCTTTCTTTCTCTTTCTTTCTTTCTTTCTTTCCTCTCTCTCTCTCTCATGACTCCATATGGCATAAATATTCTTAATAGAAAGTCTAAGTACTCTACTCCAAAGTCCCTGACTCATATGTTACTTTGTTTTGTTGGGGCTTTTTTGTTTTTTTCTTTTTAATGTGGAGAGCATACTGAAGTTGTTGGCGTAAAGCAGAAATATTATAGCAGTAAATCTTCTCTCTGTTATATTTAGGAACTGTGCCACCAGTCTTGATTTTTTACTTATTCTAAAGAAACACAACCTGGAAATCTCCCACTTATATACCTGGCAAAAGAACATGTTTGTTAAGGGGAATTTCAAACAGTGTCCTTGCTATCATAAGTAAACACAGACTCAGCTTTTTCATATATTTACTAATTTTTAGGGGGGATTGTGTGTGGGTTTTCTATTTTGGTTTTGGGGGTTTTTGTGTGTGTTTGTTTTTGTTTGTTTGTGGTTTGGGGTTTTTTGGGTTTTTTTTGGTTTAGGTTTTATTTTGCAATTTAAGATGACGTTCTTTTTTCTGCAATTTGGAGATGTTTCAGTATACACAGTATGGTGGCAAGCAACAGCGGTGAATATCATGTTATAAAAAGCACTGCAAATAAAGTAAGACTGGTTTTGTCATTCTTTTGGGTGACTTTTGGAGCATCCACAAACGGCTCCAGTATAACAGCTACTCCTTGCAACCTGAATTCATCATTCCCAGAACTGCCAAGAGGCAGGTAATGAGTAGGGAAGCCATAAGAATTCTGAATAAAGCCATTTGATGACCCCACAAGAGCTTTATTAAGTTTGGAATCCTTTTTTTGTTGATATTGGCCAGAGCTTATGATGATTCTGTCAAGAGCCTATTTTTTGGTTCAGTGATTCAGAATGACAGCTATTCTCTCTGCTGATTGCCCTGATAATTCTAGTTGCCCATAGAAAAATTCATTTCCAGCAACTGAGTGGCATCCGCAACAACTTTTGGTGGCCTCATTGTGGTGCCAGAGGCCTAAACATGTTTTGCTGCATGTGGCCATTGGTTGCCTGCCTTTATTCCAGCTCGGTCACAACTGCCACAAGAACTGATTATGTGTCTGGCCTGAAAATTTGGTGAGGAGAGAAGAAAAACATTTATCCAAGGTCAGGCACTGGCACCAACCTCTGGGTTGCGTGGTCAGAGGCAGTTTTTGCCATCAAGACCCATAGCAGTGTCTCATGGAAGGAGTTGTGTTTTGTTGGAAAAGCAGGCGAACGCCAGTGGACTAAATTTGCTTAGTGGTTTCATGAGTGAAAGAGAAATCCTGCTGAGGTCATCTTGTTTCCCTTGCTACCTGCCTGTTTCTGCTCATCTGTGGGATATTCTCATGGTTTTATGTGGCTGAAAACTGAAAGAGAGAGGCAGAGACTTGTGTATTTCTACAGTAATGAAATCTCTTTGATGTTTGCTAAGCGGTGTGAGTGATGCTAAAATTAAGGAGAAAACACCTAGGAGTACCTAGAGGGAAAAGGCAACATGTGCCCAAATTAGTAACCTTGCTTTTGCATTAAGATAACTTTCCTAAAACTCTCCAAAGCTAAATATAACCCCTCTGCTGGCAATAGGGGGGTTATATTTTATAGAGAGGGTTTAAATTTTTTATATCCTCCTCCAGATTTTATTGTGAAGTACATGGAAACAAGTTTTACCCAATTTTAGCAGCATGAACTAGAAAAATCTTCTGCTTCTAGAATGAAAAGATTGTATGTTTTATACGAAGGTGACCAAGAGTGGAACTCAGTGCCCTTTGTCCCTCTGAGATTAGAGAATTGTTTGCCATTCCTACCTGCAAAAAGTAAACAGCAAAATTCAATCACTGTTTCCTCTGACTCAAACACTGCTCAAGGTTTCTCTCAGGACCTGGTTATATTCAAGATGCTCTCTGAACTTACTTGATGCTCTCATAATGACAACATCTCTTTAGGATTTTTTTTCCAAAAATGTGTGGATCAGACAGTGCTATAATCTTACTGTATTTTGATAAAACATAAGTCCCCTCCTTATGGTTTTTGGGAGTTTGCTTGGTTGGTTTGCTTTTGTGGGGTTTTTTTGGTGGTTTTTTTTTTGAACTTTGCTTCCTCTCTCCTATCAACAGCAGAAAGAATGCTTTTTTGGAACTAATGCCAGAATTTTATCTTCTCCTGGGATTGCTATAACATTATTCTAACACAAAGGGGCTTGGGACTCTGTCAGGTCCACAAAGCACACACTGGTTCAGGTTCTGCTCCACTAAGAGCTATTTGATGAAGGATTTTGTTTTCAAGCACGCAAGGCACATTACAGAAAAGGCACGGCCAAAAACAGCTTTCCCCAGTGATTCCATATAGTTGAAGGATATCTCCCCAACAAGGTGAAAATCATTATAGCCTTTAGAGCACCACACAGGACAGCTTGGATGCTTGGTTAGCCTGAGGAGATCAGCTGAACTAATGAATCCTGCACAGAGGAACTCTCTCCTTCAGCCACTGCTGCCAGCATTTTGCAAGAGGACACTGATGTACAACGACCTCTTCAGGAAAGGAAGCAAAGAGATCTCCAGGTTTCATCAAATATCAGACAAGCTTATATTCTCACCTAGGCCCAGCCTACTCACCAGCATTTGCTACAGTAGGAAATGAGTAAGAGAAACATTCTGCTTAACATAGGACGCACAGAGGTGAAAGAAAGATATAGCTACAATGGTATGGAGAGGCAAGAGGAGTATCACTCAGAATCCAGCCTGGCTCCTTCCTGCTGTACAAGAGCTACTTAAAATACATTGCTAAGCAGGGCTACTACTAGATCTGCCTACAAGTTTTTTCCTCATCTATTTTCCCTCCGCTCTTAGAAGGCCCCTATGGAACTTCCCAGCTCTTGCTTAAAGCTACCATGATCCCTCCTCCATCTGCGCTTACAGCAGATCATCAAAGGATCATATGCAGAGTCCTGCAAACTGCCCTCTTTGCCCCAGTTCCCAGTGATCCCAGTATTTATTAGAGAAGCTATATCCCTTTTTGATCACACTCTGAATTCTTTCTCACGAAAAATCCATTCAGTCCATGTTGTATTAGCTTGGCCTGCCATTATGGGGCAAATACCTTAGGAAAGGAAGAAAAATATGAGAATAGTGCAGAATTTCACTACTCTTTAAATATTTCAACCACATTTTGAAGGGAGACCCACCATGAACCAATGTCTGCCATGCTTTGTTACTAAATACTTGACAACAAATAGGGGGCACAGAAAAGTTCATAGTCTCTTGCATGACGTGTTATGGATGACAAATCAGAACAGTTTGGGTATGAACATACACTTTAAAATATACCCCTCCCCACAATGATAAATATTTTTTGCTTAGCACTTAACCTTACCTGATGAGTGTTGACATAACACTTGTAACTTCACAGAAAGATGTACCTGCAACTGGAAAAGCAGTGGATTAACACTGTTTCAGATTCTGGCTGGCCTATTCCCTATCTAGCCTTAATCTCTCCTTCTATTTAATGACACCATTTGGACACCAAAACTAATGTGGAACCTGGTAGCTCACTTAAGTGGGGCTGTGTGACAGGAGAGCATTACATTGCTGCTCAGACAGCTGCAGTGGCTGCCTGGAAGTCCCCAAGGAAAATTCAAAGCTTTCAAGGCCCTAATTGTTTTGGATCTGGTTATTTTATGATCAGAAGAGGCACTCAGCATTGAGAAGCCTTGATATAGAAGAGAAGTGGATGGCAAGAGCACTTGAATATTCAGGTCTGTTCACCCCCAGATTGAACTCCCACACGTGTTATTAAAGCCTGTTTTCCAGTCTGACGACTGGGAGAGAGAAGGCTTGCTGAAGCTTTTTGCAGCATATAATTAGTTTAGGAGCTCAGTGCAATAGCATCAGCTGGAAGAATATATAGATGATGAAATCCCGTAATTTTGAACATTATTATTAATTAGGAAGACTATACAGTCCTTGGAAAGGCATTTATGGTGTTTACATCTTGTAAAACATGCCTAAATAAAATATACTCTCAGAAGTTATTCTTTGAAGACTCCACAAATCCAGAATGCTAAATTAAATTTGGATTCAGAATATTATGACAAGACAGACCATGAAGCACAATGTCACGTGTTTCTCTTAAGGAAAAAAAAAAAAAGAGTTACTTAATTCACTCTCTTATCTAAAGATAACCCTGCTGTCTTCCATACAAGGAAAGGTTGTGTTACAGGCCCAAGCACAGACAAAGTATTGATTCAGTGAAAGACATGCACTTGTTTGAACAGTCCACAAGATGAGTGGACTGATATCCCTAAGAAGGGCTCAGACCCATACATGCTGCAATGGCAGAAGAAAATATTAAAATTCTTTCTTTACCTGTCATCTAGTTCTTTCTTTGGCCCTGGAGGCTGCATCCTCAATGCACTTCAGTTTTCGGCAGGGATATGTTGACTAACCTTACCTGCACTGTCTACCAGGGCAGAGCAATTCTTTTCTCTCTGCACTCTGTTTCACTGAGTGGATTTATAGGAACATCCAGATGGACACAATTACTCTTCATTCACATACAGCGATATCACCTGGGTCCTGCAAGTTTTGCAATGTTATTCCAACCACAGCAATTGAAGGAAAGGCAAGGGCCCAGTACTGCCTTTAAAAGTATACAATATATTCTTCATAAACTAAAGGATTCAGGTACATACAACTTCAAAACACAGTTAAGCCACAAGGCTAACATTTTTCAAGGTGACTGTCTCCTTCAAACAACACTCAAGACTCACTTGATAACAGAGGCAGATTCATAGTCTAAAATCTCATCTTAAAGCATGACTCCTTTTTTAAAATTAATATGCTAGGTCTAGTAAGAGTCCCATCTCTTAGAGTACCAATTTCTTGACCACTGGTAAAATGTGATGTACTTACTCATTAAAGAGCAGGTAGCAACACATCTCATCACCTCCCTGAGCTGTGGAAATGTGAATTAATTTATCATAAGATAAAACTGTGCATTACAGCTGATCAAAAAGACTAATGGAAGGGAGTGGGGAAAGCATTTCAAAATACAGAACTAGTCTAAATATCCCTGTGTATTATCTGCTGTGGTACAATTTGCCTAGGAAACATAATTCTCTAGTGAAAACCGGAGGGTTCTAGTAAATGAAAAAAAATGTGCATGAGTGGGTCCTGCCTACATGCAGAAATCTTGGTGTAACTCCAGTGAGATTCTACAGCCTAAGCACAAAGCCATGTCCAGACGCTTTCATTTGTTTTCAGGGTGACTATGTTCTGAATGTTTATGTAAATGCATTCCTAGACTACATAAACTAATCACTGTTTGATATCCAGATAGCTGAAAAACCTTTTACAACAGTCTACTGGGAAGGACGTCAAATCACACTGAATATAAAAGGAAAATGAAGAATAAAACTCAAATTTCAGTTTCCAGTGCCTTTTTTGCACCTCACCTGAGAAATCTGTCCACACTATTCCGTCCTTGCTGATGGTGCAATACCTGTACAGTAAGATAGAGACTGCAATAATGCTTTAATTCCTTCTATTCATAGGTAGATGACACAAAAAGACAGTTCTTCCTGGCACTGGAAGCTCTCAGTGGTCTCTGAGTCAGACTTTAGACAAAAAGATTTGAAACTGAAGGGAAGAAACATCAGCATCAGCCCTGAAGTGTCCTTCTGTTTAAATTCCCTATGCATTTTTAATCACACATACATATATTGGGTTTTTACTAAACTGATGCAAGATGTTTCTGTTTCTGTTGCCATGGACTACAATCTCACAGTTTTAGATTCCATTATGGGACCACTGGTTTTAGTCTCTTCCATCATAATTTTCAGATGTAGGCATGGTCCCCTGAGCCTATCTGAACCTGCTGCATTCAAAGAGATGTGTCTTTTTAATCCACTCAAACCATGCATTCAGCAAGGTCTTCATTGTCCACAGATCTTGACACAGGCTAGCTCATGACAAAACATTCTTTACAGGTATCTTCAAAGTAAAGAGACAGAAGAGATACCTGAACAACCCTGAAAGTGATGTCCACTCACAAACCGGGATCAAGACTGTAAAACCCCACCTCCAACTCCTACAGGGAAGGAGAAGACAAAGGAAGAGCTGAATCCTTGTCTGAAAATATTGGAATTTCTCTTGAATTACATCAGAGACAATTTTTTCCCTGTATATTTTTCCAGGTGCGTGTAATTCTAGGGTGTTTCTGATTTTATTGTCACTAAGTAACTTCCATTAATTACTTGAAGTGGGAAATGATTCCATCAGGACTGCTGCACTCCGACTAGTTCTGTGATCATTGTTTCTGAATGGGGTTCAAGGGTATGTTAAACTGCATGCAAAAACATGCAAGCATCCAGAATGCCTTGAGATTAAGGAAGAGAGAAATTTTAGTTTGTCAGTTTGTCTTTCTAGAGACACTGCCATTTGTATGGGATGTAACACACTTTGTATGTAACTAATAACAATGTGTGCCAAAAATGTTCTTGCAAGCCTTGAAATGAAACAGTAAAAAGACTATGCGAAGTTAATTCCATTACAACTTTCACATTTCAGCACTTACTGTATGAAGGGCAAACACAACAATCTCAAATAAGCCAGCATTTTTGCAACGGAATTACTCAAAAGAAATCAGAAATCTGTTGCATTTGGGTTATTGTTTGGGTTTTTTCTTTTTGTTTTTTTCTCATGAGGGGTTTGGTTTTTTGCTAGTAGTTGTTTTACAAAAACTGTTACAAATGATTTACAGTTCTCATCTCACTTTCTAAGTACCTTATTGAAAACTAGTCATATGGCAGATTTCCAGGAAGGCAATTAGTAAAAGCCTTCCTTACTTTCTCTTTTACTTTCTCCTTCCACTTCTGCTTCCATTTTCCCTTCCCTTTCTCCTGAAAACCATTATGTCCAGAAAAGGAGGCAGAGAAGCTTGCCATCAGAAATATATGTCACCTCCCATCAGGAAGACTCAAGAGTGACTGAGTGAGCAATTTTGCTACACTGCCAGCAAGGAAAGCTCTGTGCCTAACAGAGAGACTAAACTGCAAGAGAAAAGAACAGGGAAAGACTTAGGCTAGGGGCTGGGTTTTTTTGCCTTCCCTAGCTGAGTAAAGATCAGCATTATGGAAACACCACTGTGGTTCATATTTGCCTTCCCTAACTGAGTAAAGATGAGCATTATGGAAACACCACTGTGGTTCATATCTGGTTTGGGGCATCCAAATGAGCAATTCTGTCAGAAGCTGATCATGAATGTTTGCATCAGCAAGGCTGAGGGATACTGCAGACATACATTACAGAGCAAAGTCTAGCTTTCTGACAAGCCATAACTTGGTGCAAATTGACTTCGGGACAAGTCTCCGCTTGGGGCAAAACCTAGCTGTTTTGTTAAGTAAAATTTTCTACTTTCACGATTTTTTTTGCCACCCTTTGACCCAGAACAGTCTTCATACAGTCCCAAAAAAATTTAACAGCAAATATAATGTCGTCTTCAGAGAAATTGCTTAATAAAGCAAACCAGTATTAAAACCTAGTAGACCTTGAATAATTCCTGTTCTAGACCATTTTTATCTGCCTTCAAGTTGCTCACTGCAATCACTTAGCACTGATTAGTGAGGTATAAACTTCATCAACTTTTGTCTCTGCAGCTGCCTATCTGTAAAGTCATTTGTTCTCATCCGAGCAGTCTCTTAACAAGAGAAGTAAAGCTAACTACCCAGAGCATCAAAAAGCTGCCTAAACCTCACACAATCCAGTGTACAATCACTGGAGCTGTTCTTTCCAGGTATGTTCAGCAGACCAAGCTGAAACCCTGAGATGCTGCCACAATATAAGCAACTTATGGTTATGAAAGCTCCTTCCAGCTCGTGGTAGATAACATTTAGCTCTCCCCTGCCTCAAAAATCAGGGAAACATTTAGATCCTGCCAGTGGTTGTCTTTTTTCCCCTCACCTACAGCCTCCCCCTGCCCGGAGTCAAGCAGACTTCAAACATGAAACACTAAAAATATCCCGGTTCTGAAGTCTGTCCTAAGTCAGCAAAATCTGTATTGCTTAACACAGTCTCAAACACTATAAGAACCAGATGGGTTTTGCTTTTGTTGGAAAAAGTAACAATGCTGTTTTAAATAATGGCTTTATTTTTCTCCAGCCGTTGGCAAGATCTGACATGCAGAATAGTCAGCATTCCACAATTTCTGCCCACAAGCAAGTGTGAGATGGCTCCAAGATGCCTTGCTTCTCTGTACTGTAGGAGTTTTTTAAAGAGAAGCCAAACTCCTGATAATTGGAGATGCTGCAACACAAAAAGCCCTGGGAGAGGAACCTTGTGAAAACTAGAAGGGAATTAAACTGGGCTACATTGGAAACACAGAAACCTATGGCAATGAACGTAGTAATAATTTTCTTTCTCTATACTCTTTCAAACAAATAGTGAAATACTTAAAACATACTAAGTTTTTCCACAACCTCATCCCATGGCTGATATCAAAGATGTATTCAGCCCACTTCAACTCCCTGTGAACAGGTCACATGTTTTCACAAGCATTTCAATGTATTATAATAGTTTTAAAAATTCACCTTATAAGAAAGCATGTACTGAAATATTTGCTGAGGCATGTTCCTGCTTTCTTTTTTTGATGCATGCTGCTTGAATTTTTTGCTAAAAATAAAAAAGTTGCCTACGTTTAGTGATTAGTTGAAAGGCAGGAGAAAGGAGGAAGGAATTGGATGAATGCATTTCAACAGTCTTCTCCAACAAGAAAGAAAAGTACAGTAATCCAGACCAAATGTGGTGAAAAAAATAAAAGCACATAAATATGGTCATTCTAATATCTATTTGGTTTCCACCATTCAGATTTATTTTCAGTGCTGAACATTCAAATGCATATGTGATAAAAACAGACCATTTTTCTAACTGAGACACTGATCTTGAAGCAGATTGACTTCTGCCCCATGCCATGCTACCCTTGAAGATAAAGATACATAGGTAGTCCTTTCCACCTCTTCTTTTGGAACTTTCTTAGTAATGAACCATTTCCTTCCCCTCCTTTTCACACTTTCTCCTTTCTGTTATCCTTCTTCCCTCTAGTTTCATTTAAGCACTCCTACCCATTATTTGTGATCAGTGACTTGGTCAGAGAGCACATCTGTGGTAGTGTTTCAGTTCACACCAGGAATGCTCTCCTAAAATCATTCACCTGATCATCATCCTTCCTCACTGTGGTTTGCCTCACCTAATGGTCTGCATGGAATGGATTGTGTCCCATTAAACCGAATGGGAAGAGGTACTCCACCAGTGGGCAGTCAGGGTATGGGATGGAACTAAAGCTTGTCTGAACCACTGTGCTGCTGAAACATGTACATGGACCTCAGGTCCTTAGCATCAATTATTTTGCTCTATGAAACAACTTCCACAGCGTTGCAGCAAGCGCTAACCTGATGCAACAAAACAAAATGCATGCATTTGAGTAACCACACACACACTGAGGCTGTGTCCTGTGAGTGCTTATGCTGGCCTTTGTCTCAGTGCTGTGGCTGTCACACACAGCTTTGACAGTCTCCCTTTGCACCCCTTGGCCACTGGGCTCCCCAGCACACCACTGATGGTCTCTTGATGCTCTGCTCTTGCCAGCATCCTTTTGTTCCCCTTTCTTTCCTTTCAAGAAGGCTTGACTCAGTTTCCCTGATCTCCATGGACAGATTTTTTCTTCCCCACTTGGGAAGACCTTCCCAAGAGCCTAATCACTCCAAGTCCTCCTCCTTCCAGCCAAATCCTTTGTTTGCATAGGAGTAAATGCTGCTCTTTCAGCATGCAGTTTGTTCTTGCTGTGTCATTGGGCTGTTCTTCTCAGCTTTGTCCTCAAAATATTCTGTGAATTCTTTGCAAACAGAAAGCATTTGAAATCCCACTGGCTGCTTCTTGATTGGTTCAGTCACAGGCTCCACCGACTGCAGCAAAGCTGTTTCCAGCAGCTGCCTGCAGATAGACAGGAGGTCTCTGTGCACTGAGTAGGGCAGAGGATGGCTTTGTGACCTCTGTTACACAAGTTATCTAAAAGCCTTCTTTTCACAACCCAAAGAATTGATCTTTCATTGCACAGCAGAGTAACACTGGCTTGTTTTGAAGGAAAGTAGTAGCCCTGTTTGGGTTTAAAAACAAAAATGTTTTCAATCTCTGCACAGTCAGGCTCTTTGGTGTTCAGACAAATGGTCTCAAGTGAAAAATTCTTAATTCTTTCCCATTTAAACTGTTTTAAGGCCATGGTGAGATTTCTCCCTTTATAGTAAAAACCTGTCTTTCCCTCACTGAGCTGTAAAGGCAAAAGGCAGAATTTGAATAACAGGGACTGGTGGGAGGTGACTGGAGTTCCTGTCCTGCTCCTCTTCCATGGGTAAGCCACATGCGGTCTGGGAGTCAGAGCACCAAACTGTTGCCTCTTGGATTCTCTCTTCAGTCTCCTCCAAAATAACTTATCGTCTTCCTCTCTACCAGACTCCAGCATTTTTTTCCCTCATTTTTTTTAAAGCTCATTTCATAGTCTATCATAGTGTCTGAAGATCAGAGCAGGCTTGGGAAGCTCAGCAAACAGCTGAGACCACCAGGAGCACCTGCCCTGCCTCCTCCCACAGAGGGCAACCCCAGCTTTCAGAAATGGGGCTGAAACTCTGTTCAAAACTGTTACTCTCAGGTTTCTCTGTGATTGCAGACCGCAGCTTCAGCATCGCTGTGGTAGCTCTTAGCTGTCCAAGTCCTGCCTCAAAACTGATGCAGTTTCCAAACATTAGCTTTTGTCAAAGAGTTGTTATTGATCCAAAACACATCCCTTTTCGCATTTATCCCAATGAATTGTTTTTGTAGTATGTGAGGATACTAAGCATCAGAAATTAACAAAACCAAGGGACAGTTTGGTATTCAGTTTGTGAATTTGCACTCTCAGATAAAATTACCAGCAGAGAAAGCCACAAAAAATGCACATTAAAAAAACCTGGAACATTAAATGCAGCCTCCACCAACATAACTCTCCACTCAAACACTGTATAATTTATGTGTACATTCTCCTTATTATGAAAACCCCATAATTAAAAAAATAGGTATACTCTGACACTAATATGTGGTGACATAGTTTTGGCTACTTTTTTTTGGTAACAAGCATGTTTACAAGCTGACACTTCTCTGGAACTAATTAAAGACATCACATTGTCACCCCATCCATGAGAACAGTGAAACAGGCAGATATTTATTTTCATATGTGACAGAGTGGTAGGTATGCTCATAAATGGACAAAGAAATCTATTGATATATGCGAAGATGTGAATGAAAATTCAGTTATTAGTTTGAAAAGAGACATGCTGAATGTTAATGGAGTCTATTAGCTAAGAATGTTTTTTAATGTGAATTTTTTTTCTTAAATGCATTATCAGAAAGATGACTGGAATGCTTTATTTTTGTCCTATCTTCACAATTTACACTTTATTTGTATATGTTTTGTATCTATGGAAAATCTTGCCTGAAATACAGATAGCTGTAAATACAGTTCAGCCCGCTGCTCAGTCATGCTGCAGCTATCCTAAAAAATGTTCAGAAATATAAGGTTTTTTGTGGAGAACTTGACAGAAGGTGAAAGGGTCTAAAGTACAATTCACAATTTATATAGCTACCATGGCAACTATTAGCTGGCATCAAAGAGTAACTTTATTTGATGGAGTCATAGGAAGTCAAACATCCAAGAGTGCACTGCAATCAAGACACGCTGGCATCATGCAACTCCCTGAACCATAACCAAAACCTTGTTTTGTGAAGTGCTGTGCCACTAACTCATGCTCCTGTGCCCTATAAGGAACCTTGTTAATGACTATGTTTCCCCATCCTGTAGGTCCTGGCATTGAAAGCTCGGCTTCCTGCACATCCTGGAGCTCACAACCCTTTTGGCCTTGGCCAAAAAGGTCCAAAGGTCCTGTGGGACATGTGGCCTCACAGCAGCCAAGGTCCTATGGGAGACCTGAGACAGACCACAGCAGATGTGTGAAAAACAAGTTACTCTGCTTCTCTGGTATGTAAACTGTTGGTGTGTACAGTGAGAACTTGCTCATGCTCAGTATGAAATAGCCAGGGGCAGGGAGGACAAAGTCAAGCAATTACATCTAGGAATAAGTCCAACCATGCTGAAGTGAACAGTGGCAGGAGAGCTTCCAGTGCAAAGTATACTCACACTCACTTTATTGGTGCGGTAAAGTCACTCATGCCCAATATTGCCAAAAAGCCATGTATGCCCAATGTTGCCTAAGTGACTGCATCAGAAACAACACATTTGTGTGTGGCTGTAGCAAAACTAGGACCAATGGCAAAAAGTAATCAGGTGTGGGGTGCAGAGAGGAGCTTGGTGGAGTAAGATACAAGGATGGCAAAAATGTCAGCTTAATATAAGAAAAAAATGAGGAGTAAAGTGTCGTCTTTCGGTTGAAAGACGGGGCGACCTGGTCCCGAAGCACAGCACGGCGGCTCAGCCTCTCCCGAGCCACTCGGTCCATCGAACGCATGTACGCCAATGTGGTGGATGTTCGAATGGCGTTTATTATCTTATCTTACAGGGTTTTATAGTGAAGGGGGTTTCGCTACGTCAGAGGAGGGGTGGTGGGCTTGTTAGTGTAGGAAAGGAGTGGAAAGTTACTGGGGTTAGGGGGGCTTGCATGCCTGGGGNAGGATGGAGTCAGGTAGAGAAAAAGGAAGGTGGATCCCCTAGCAACAGTAGCAGAAATGTCTGCAGATAGCAGTGATGCTGACCTGCATGACCCAGCCCACTGAGATGCCAAAGGGACCCTCCTTGGACAACCCATCATCTAGATGGTGTCCATTAGATTTGGTGTGGGAGGAAATCACTTTGCACCTCCACACTAACAAAAATGTAATTTGACGGCAATTGCATGCTTATATGTTTCACTGGACTTCAAGCCTATAATTAACAGTGTCACAGCCAAGCCTAACACCCTGCATTGTTATTTAATTACAAACTGGTATATTCGATTGCCTAGATCACTGAGAACTTTGCTGTCCTACAAATTGCCATCTAGCACGATCATTATTCAAAAAACATGTTAATCAAGTTTGCATCACTACCTCTCAAGTCTCCAACCTGAAGCAAAAGTGTCTGACTTTGGCAGTTAGGATACTAAAAGTAGACTGAACCCAAAATATTCTTTGGCCTGCCAGCACCCAGTTCTCTGCCAAAAACTGGTATGAAGTTAATTAGTCATTACTTATTATCCAGGTTCCTTATGCTCTCTGTATTTTGTCTGTGGAGCTGTCTTTGGCTACTAAAAAAATCCCCAAATGCCAGAGGGTCCTTCCTTCCAGATTCTAGGTTATCAGAAATTATTTTCAAATACTGCTGTTACAGAGGCAGGGAGGAGAACGCAATGAAGTGATGCAGGACTAATCTTCAGTGAAGGGGCAGCCTGAGACAGACCAAAATCTCAGCAAGGACAAACTGCTTTGCATTTCTATGGAGGAATGCTGAAGGCCAAAACTGCAGTTTCATCAGTCAGCTACACTACTAAACACTTTGGCAAAAAATATTTAATTACTCTGTGTATAGGCTGCAGTACTAAATTTCAGTATTCCCTGACCTCTAATTTCTTACATTCCTGCTTCTACTGAGAACAAAAGGTCTGGCCATTAGCCATACTTAATTGAAGCTGGAAGACACTCTTGTACTAAAATGAGACCATTTTATAAATGGAAGAGAAACTGGCATTGAACTCAAAGTTTCATCCATTAGCTTTTGGCCGTTGTACATTTTCAAACATTTTGGCTTTTTGTTAGATACAGATCCGGGGTGAAGCTTCAGATGTTTCCCTTTGAGAATCACACCCTTACTTTAAAATTCAGCCAAAAATATCTTAATTGATTTTACTTACTCACCCTTGCTTATATGTGTACATTTCCGTATCTTAAGTCTTTGTTTCCTTGCTATAGAGAGATGTTTCTACAAAAAGTCCTGATCAGCCCTTGTCTTTCAATTAGAGGGCATGCTGCCATTAATTTTAACATGTGCGCTTAGACCTTATAGATGAAGTACTCCTGATACCTACACTTTTCTTTTTTGGATTCATGTACTAGCATACCCCCAGTTTCACTGGTGAACCCAGGGCCACCTCAAAGCTTTTGGAATGCAGTTCTGGTCAGAACTGGACAATTCTACGAGCAACCTTGACAGGAGTTGGCCTGGTCCAAACAGGGGGTTGAACTCTCGCCCTCCAGATGTCACTGTTCACTTCAGTTTTCTCTGGCCTAAGGAATAATGGCTGCAGCCTGCCTGCCGGACCATAGCACCACGGGACACTTCATGCTGGTAAGGACATCAGAGGGTCTCCATTCCTATTCCTGCTCAGAGCAGGCTCAGCCCTGCAGTCAGACCAGGGCTCAGGATGTTATCCTGTGGAGCCTGGAAACCTTCCAGAGAAACAGCACCACCTCTCTGAGCGCATCCCCATTGCTTGGCTGGGCAATAAGCCTTCCTTATCTCCTCTGGTTCTGCTCAGCTCACCAGGACCCCAGGGCCTTCTCCACAGAGCTGCCCATGGTTTCACAGGCATGGCTTCCAGAGCTCTGCCTGCCCAGGGCAGGGCTGCCCTTTTCTCCTGCCCCAAGGACATGGGGAACTCATCCTTTCATCCCACCCATCCTGGTCCCTCTGGGCAGCTGCCCTGCCCTTGTGTATATTGAAGAGATAAGAGATCCCTTATTTGGCACCACCTGCAAACCTGAAGGACTCAGTCACCTCCTCAGGTCTCATATAGAGACATTGCACAAGACAAACCCCACGGGAGACCCTCTGGGATCCCACAGGGCACCACACTCCAGTCAGATATGACCCAGTGGCCATCACATCTGAGCCCAACCGCCCGATCAGGTACCACTCTTGAGGGGCACCCAACCCCACCTAACACCAGTTTGGCCACAGGGACATTGTGGGAGGGTGCTGGAAGCCTTGCTGAAGTCAGCCTGTTACATCCTGTTCTTCACATCCTCAAATCCAATCATTTTATCACAAAACATAATGAGGTGGATGAAGCATTATTCACTTTGTCAGTCTGTGCTGATAACTCCCAATCAGCTTCTCCTCCCTCATGTGGTAAGACACAAGGTCTAAGAGGATACATGGCATGATTTTGTTTGATACCTCAGTAAAACTGGTCAAACTGCATTTCCTCAGACTGTCTTTTGGCTCTTTTCCAGTGGTCAAAGGCCTCATCTATCTATGTGACAATAAAGATAGAAATATCTCAGAGAAAGGAACAATTACCAGTTGCCATTCTGTGTTAAGTGGAAATTTCTCCTTCCTCTGATCTTTTGCTTTTAAAAGCTGCCCAATGCTACTCAAGCATTAAAAATTCTTGCAGGGTAGCTCTGTTATTTTATTTAGAACTGAAGTCAGACTTACCTGATGGCCATTGTCAGGAATGTATCCTTTATTCCATACTTCTGAACTTTAATTGAAAGTCTTCTGTGTTTGAAACTTTTGGACATGCATATGAACAGCATGACTGAGAAGTGAGATAATTACTTCCTATAACTGAAATACTATGTGAACAACCTTGTAAATAAGGACATGAAGCCCTGGAGTTTCCTTAGTGTTTTGCCCAAGTAGGAAGTGTAACAGCAGCTCTATGTCAGGACACAGGTAAACAAAGTATGTTCTACTCTTGTGCAAAAGCCTGCTCTGCATACTAACATGTACGGTTTGTGCCTCCTCGCTGCTGAAGAGGACAAAGTACTTGCTTTGTATGCTCCAATTAGACAACAGAGGTGAGCAACATGCCTGTTTGTCCCAAATTCTCTGGACCACATTCTTTTGTGCTCACAGGCCTGAAAATAGGAAGAGAAAACTTTCTAACATCTTTTGCCAGTACAGAACCAAGTGCAGAAGTCCTGGCACTCTGTATTGGTGTACCATACTGCTGTCTTAGAGATAAGAACATCACCAAAATGCCTATTTTGCTCTGGAATGAAACTGACACTACAACATACTTGTATACAGACAGGGAATATTCTCTGTGGTCCTAACAAGTAAGACATTCCAGTGGATATTCTTCTGTGCTACCTTTACAGGTATGCAAAGACCAGGAATAATATGCTACTAAAAATGCTTGAAACACTGCTTCCCTTTCAAATCCAGCTGGAAGAAATAAATTTGCCATTTTCTTTTAAATGTAAGGAAATAAAATCCTGACGAAAGGTATTCACTGACTGCTAGATAAAATATTTCTAAATTCTCACCTGTAGGATTAAAACTTTTTAAAATTCATATTTGAGTATATCAGAGGCATAGCAAGTCTCACTGGTCTCAGACTGTAATGAGTAAGTCCTTAACAGAAATGAAGGAACTAAATAACATGTGACTTTCATCAGTGATAGCAACATCCAAGCATAACTTTTAATTTAAGAAGAAAGAAAGGTTGCTTCTTTAATTCAAAGCATAAAAGATAATGATGCTGTCAGATACAGAACAGAAATTCCGCAAAAAAAAATTCAGCAACAATTAAAGTCCAAAAATTGTGCATGAATTTTATTAGAATACTTTGTTTCCTGAGCTAGATTTACAACACAACATGCAGATGCATTTAACAATGTACTGCACTATACATTCTGCACTTGTGACAGCTGTGCAACAAAAGTAGCAACTGAATTTCCAGTTTTTAGTAACTTCAAAAAGTAACAGAATCTTCAGTAAACAAACAGCTTGACTGTTAGTAGTGTCAAGTTGCATTTCCAATGCTTATCAAGCTGAAAGGATTAATTTCAGCAGCAGATTTAAAGCGCTTATATTTTGACAATACTTCTACATTAGAAGTTTCGGCAGTGTTTATTACATTTCTTTCACTATCTTAGACATGAGAGTAACAACTTAAGCACATTCAGGCTCTTATGCCTTGACTGAAAACACAGAAGGGAACAGTAGTGGTAGAATGACAAACAGAATCTCAGCACAAGTAACTTATGTCAGCGCAATTCTGACAAGCTCTTTTGATGAATCACCAAGCTTACCGCAGGAGCTCTACATGCATGTACAGCAAAAAGACGGCTCCACAAAATGTCAATTCCTTTGCAACCAGGTAACACTGATGATGCTAATTCACAAAAATGGTGTGCAGATGGGGCTCAATTCCACATCTTTTACAAGATTTAAATATTTGATTGAGAATCTTTGTCTTTCAGGAAATGTAAGGGAATTTTGGGCATCTACATAAAGGACAGCATTTCTTTTAAAATCTGAGTATTAGACATTTCAGGAAAAGTTGTGAATCTAAGTTCTGTCTAACTTTCCTGCCTCACTGCATGAAAGTAACACTAAAAAGCTATCTTGAAAAGAGAAACGTATTTACAAAGGAGAGTTATAAACGAGGTCAACAATAAAGCAGCCATGGCTTCTCCAATCAGTGCAGCTCTTTCAGTTTTCCAATGAATATTGAGCTATGACTTTACGCTGAAACAAGACACAAATTCCTATACTTGTTCAAAAAAAGAAGAGATACAACATGCAGTACAGATGTACCTCTGACTTCTGGGTAAAAAAAATCTGGATTCACCTGACACCACTGCTCTACATGCTGCAGAGAAAGGAAGGTTGAGGCATACCAGTAGAAAATGTATTTTGATTTTCAAGCTAAACTGGAGATATGCTAAGCTGAACTAAGAAGATAGCTAAGCTTAATGACTACAGTTAACTTACTAAAATGCTAATCACATTAGCTCATAGCTGTGCACATCTCTGAATTAAGGATTACTAAATATATTAATGGTGATGTAAATGAAAAAAAATTATCTTTTAGTTTGGCTATCACCTTGATGTTCTTTGGAAGAGCCTAATACTTTAATCTGAATATTTTGTCAAGCATTGGAACAATCTGCCCAGGAAGTGGTGGAATCACTGTCCCTGGAAGAGTTCAAGAGATGCGTAGATGTGGCACATAGGAACATGATTTATTGGTGGATCTGGAAATTCTGGGTTAATGGTTGGACACC
>VXBT01003082.1:36769-48313 GCA_013400235.1 Oriolus oriolus
ACCTTTAGTCCTCTTACTTAAGCAGTCCTGTCTAGGGGCCTACAGGGACGCCAGAGAGGAACTCATCATTAGGAATTGTAGTGATAGGACGAGGAGGAATGGGTACAAATTGAAAGAGGGGAAATTTAGATTAGATATTGTGAAGGAGTGCTCTACTGTGAGGGTGGTGAGACACAGGAACAAGTTGCCCAGAGAAGCTGTGGATGCTCCATCCCTAGCAGTGCTCAAAGTCAGGTTGGATGAGGCCTTGACCAACCTGGTGTAGTGGGAGATGTCCCCGCCCATGGTGGGAGGGCTGGAACTGGATGGTCTCTCAAGTCCCTTCCAACCCGTTAACATTCCATGATTCTATGATTAAAATAACCACAGTCACTTACATGCAAGAGGCATTTATTTATTTACAGGCTAGACAAGAAACCAGAGGAGTCTCCTGAAGTAGCCTGAGGACTTGTGTCTTTTGCAGCTTGAACAGGCCCACACAGGAAGTCCTAATACCTGAAGTGTGATTTTTTTTTTGAGTCATACCTCCCAATTTAATCACAAAAATCACTCTCCTCAAAATTCACAGAATCATTCGGTTTGGAAGGGACCTCTGGAGATGACCCCATCCAACCTCCCTGCCAAGGCAGGGTCACCTAGAGGAGGTTACACAGGAACATGTCCAAGGGAGTCTTGAATGTCACTAGAGACACTCCATGACCTCCATGGGAAGCCTGTAAAAATTCCTTTAATGACAGACGATTGAATAGCATCACACTGAAAAATGTAGTCTTCAGCCAGCTAACATTTGCCCTTTAGATTACTTTAATTAATAATTTTAAAAACAAATACTGAACATGAAATGACTTACGTCTGTGTGTTGGATTGTAATTTTGATTTCTGAGAAGCAAAGCTCCAATAAAAGTAAAAAAGAGACAAAATTTGTGTAACCATTACAGAAGAGCTTGGAAAATCATAGAATTAAACTCTAGTTTGAAAAGTTACTGCTATTTAATTTGTTTAATACAAGGATTAGGCATCAAACTGTGGAATTTCACTACTTACCTCTTGTCTAAATAGTAATCTATGCAGTTCATTAAAAGAGAGTTTGTGTCTTTAGTAAGACAGTATAAATTGATTATAATGCAGTTGTAGACACCAAGGTCTACAGTAAAAAAATGCAGTTGGTATTAGATCAGTAATGATATTGAATAAGTGGACTTCAGAAATGAAGAGGTAAGGTTTGTATTCATTTTGTAACTGGATTGTCATGGAGTCTTGCATAAGACACTTGGTATTGCTGTATCAGTTTTCCCATTATAAACCTCCTTGTGAATTCTAGATTTAAAGTGAAATCATCATGTTCTGTGCAAAGAAACATAATCATGAATTACAAATGCTTTATTTTTTCTCAAAGTTATAGATGAGTCTCTGTAAGTGCTGTGGTGGTAGCAGAGTGAAATTTCTGCCTGTCATAGCAATATGGTTGTTGTCTTTTCCTTCACTGTTGCATACTTTCTTCTCACAGAGAAGAGAATAATATTTTCATTGCATATAATCTGAAGAGACTTAACAATATTTCTGCAGGTGCCTTTTATGGACACATCAGATAAGTGATGGGCTGCAGTGCAAGCAGATATTTTTCCCCTGATAGAGAATACATCTGGCTATGAAACCTAACACTGGACATCTGCACAGCAATTAGAAAGTATGCAACACAGAGAAGATGAAAACGAGCTCAGGCACTGAGCTCAAGTGAAAACACATCACAATTTTATTTATGTTTTTAGTATGGCATCCTGAATCATCATCATGACTGATGTCATGCTTTTGAATAAGGGAGTACATAGGCAAAAAGGGAAAGAAATAGAATACAGTGGAATGCAGTTGCTCAGCTTGGTGGAGTAAGGCCAGGGAAACATACGGTACTACCTACTAGCTGCCCTGCTTCAGTGAAACCATGCATGAACTTGGACAATGCAGGCTTCCATCACTGCATTAAACTGTCGTTGGCGAAAGCTGATTTCACAGTAATTAAATTCTTTTTCTGCTGGAGCAGATTGCCACAAAATTAATGTCTAAAGTAAAAGAGAGCAAATGGGAAGTGTTGGTTGCGGTTGCAAGAAGCAGGGGCACTCAGTGGTAGTACAGGTATCAGTGCTGAGATTATGCTTTATGTACACATAAGCAACATGAAGGCAGACTTAGAGAAAACACAGCTTGCACTCCCCTATCCCCAGCTATTCATTCTCATAAGAAGTGAATGACGGGCCTTTCCTCGGTACTTCTGGTTGATAGTTCTTATTGTGGAAGACTCTGACATGTAGTGATGAAAATCTGTGGGAGCATGCTGTTGTTAAAGGTGGTAGATAGCCCCTGCAGTTTGCCATGGATATGCTGATTGCCAGCAGCAAGGAGTTTAAAAGGGGAAGTCTTGTCCTTTCCTCCAAAGCTTATGAAAATGGCCCAGTACTACTCCATTAGGAGAGTCATATTTGGGAAATGTTTTAAAATCTTCTACATAAGTGCATTAGCCTTTATGTACCATTGAGCAGGGGAGTGTAAAGTACTCCCATGGGCCTTCCAGCTGCCATAAATGGCTCTTGAATTTTGGGTAGCAAAACAGACCAAGTACTTGCCATCACTGAGCAAACTGTGCTAAAGAATTGCATATCCTTCATAATCTGGTATGGCTGTAGAGGATTCATCAGGAGTGATGTTTGATGGACACTTTTCTATTCTACTGTTTGTTCATATACTAGTGTTTTTATTCAATGAAGAAGGGAGATCAGGAACGCCAGAAAAGACAGGGTTTTTTTGAAGTCCAAAGATTTGCATATGAAAACTGAAAATAGAGACTTTAGTTTGTTCATGTTTTGAATCCAAAATCACATCTTTTGCAATACTTTGCACAGCTATTGTCCTGGATACACAACATTTTCGTAAGCTCCAACAGAAAGACTTTTGAGACATGGCATTTCTGTACTTGAAGGTCTTTTTCCACTTTCAACACAACATTGAAGTACACACTTTTAAAAAACACTCATTTTCTACTTCATTATTTCCAGTGTCATTTCCACTTGAAAGGAGTTCACTGCTTTCAAAGGCATGTCCCTTACTGCTGCCAGAGGTGTTACTGTACCATGCTACGTACAAGGAATACTTCTTGTTTCTGGAGGAAGTGTGTAACGTATTACAAAATTACCATCATGTTCTTTCAAAATACATTACTGTACACTCTTAAATAGCATGTCAAGATCCTGGTTCTATTTTATCTTTGGAATGGGTCAGACAGTTCCTGGATAGTCAGCAGAAGCTGGTTGGTAGCTGGGTAACAAACCCAACATAAGTAAAAGATATTGCAATGTAGTATCTTTGGTCAGTACTCAGAGGTTTTTCTAGGGGAAATGGTAGGGGGTTTCTGAAGTCAATATCTGGTGTCACTGCTGTTCTGGTCTAGCCTTACCAGGTCTTCTTGGTGTCACCAAAGGACATTGCTGCATAATCTGAAGCAGTTTCTGTAAGACTTCCTGTAAACTAGAGGTCAAGGAAGGACAGGCAGGTTTCCTCAGGGATCACTGAAAGTCAGTACCAAACTTGAAAGCAGCCAGTAGGTTTCTGCTCGTGTAGTCCAGTTTGAGACCCACTGCTAGAATTTGCTTGGATGTCAGCCAAGGTCACAACTGTCACCAAAAGCAGACAAGTCTGCAGAATTCTCCATAATTGCAGTTTTCTCTGGTCAGTCAACTTGATAAAATCGCCAGCTGTTACACATCCCCTTTTCAGTGTTTTTGCAATAAGAAGGTATTTGCTTTTCAGTTGTTACCTTGGCTACACCTATATATTCTTAGTATCACAACACATCAAAGCAATGTACAGAGCTGGCACGACAGTCTTAGGTAGCATGAATCGTGCTTCACACAGGATGACCACACTTATGGAATAATGAACCCTAGGATGCAGCTTGACTCAAAATGCTCAAAAGCAAATAACGCTGCAGGTAGGCAATGGAATCAGCTATATCACAACTGCTCCTGGCGGATTTTTTATCTGTCTGATCAGCCATGAAAATATATTCCTTGTTCAATTTTGCAAAGGAGAATTACAATGAGAAACTACAGAGGTGTTTGGAAGGCTTCGGACCATGGCAGAAGGCATATGTCTACATAAAAGTTGTGAAAGCCTCCTAACACAGATGGGTCTCATCCTCACTACAAGATATGTTTTGGTCTATTCGACAATACTTTTTCAAGCATAAGTTGCTGGGTTTCTTTTTCTCATCATCCAGTTCTCTGGCACTGCAGGAATGTTCAAATCCCTTTTGTCAAAACAGGATCTAAGTGTTCCATCATATTTAGTGACCTGAAAGTAATTTGCAATTAACTATGCATTCAGGATCAGTGTCAGCAATATAATAGATAAACTGGTAGTAAATGCTTTCAAAACACTGACAGCCACTTAAAAATTTTTGTAGACCCATTTATAATCCCCAAATGTTATGATGACATCTAGGTATGCTGCCCCACTCTCCTTTCCCACCTAAATGGATGATTTGGTATGAAGGTCACAAGCTCATGTCCACTCTCCTGAGTATCACTGTGTGGGACAGAGTGCTCCAGCTGTACCTTCGCCTGTTTCACCCCTGCAGCCCAGACCCACAAGCCGCTGAGGTTGCCCCTTGCAAGGTCCCATAGGCGCATGCCAACGGGGGGTTCCCTCCCCTGTCCTTCACAGAAATGGGATGCAAATGCCCAGCAATGCCCTGCAGTGAGGCTGCTCTGTCTGCCCCAGCACCAGCAGCTGCCTTCCCCACTGCTGCAAATGTTTCTGCTGCTTTTATACTGCTTTTCAGGGGGATTATTTTTTCCACCAAAGTCTCTGTTAATTGCCAGATTAGCGTTTAATCCATCTGATTGTTATCTTAATCTTTAGCATTGTCAGGCTTGGACAAACACCCCCGACACAGTTTTGGCTGTCCCATTCACATTCACCATTACACTGATGTTCTATCTGATCCTTTCTTGTTATCAGGCTGTTGGAACAAGAAGAGGGGCCTCACAGGCATCCTAGCAATCACTCTCACACTCTAGGTCTTTGATATCTGAGAACAGAATTAACCTTAGAAAGATGGCTGTAGCTGAAAGGATGAGGATCCACAAGAGCCAAGTTCTGTCCTGTCTGATTGCATGTTTGTGACCTGCCATACATTAATGCAGAAGACATTATAAGAGTAAAAACCGAAGCGTGAAACCTTAGAACTAGGACAGGTTTACACTTTGGATAAAATACATTGTTGCTTTGATTTCCAGATGAAAAACACTTCCACACATACTTAGAGTTCTGGTCACTTCTCCTTTTCAGGTGTGTGACAGAGTATTCTGTATTAAAACCCCAAAAACTGTTTGGAGATAGCTTTACTGCTACCTCTGCTGTATGGCCAAGTCAGGTTGTCTGTCTCTGCCACTGATTTCTAGAAGTGCTCCTACTTCCAGAAGAAAACAAACTGTAACCAGAATTTCCTGTTCAAAAGGTTAGGGGACAATTCCACAAGCTAGATAATGTCTTTTTGTTGCTCTGATAGTGTTTTGAACATGTAGTTCTTTGTTTGAAATACTTTAAAAGATTCTCAGTGATACTGGTGTGTTCTGTGCCTGAAATGGCACCAGCTGAAGGGTGATCACAAGTTTATGAAGCTGTAAATGTTGAGCTAGTCTATCAAGCTGTTTATCTGGCTTTATTGTCTCACTGTTAGCTCATTTTAATATCCACAATTATTTGTCATTATTGAGACCTTTACAGGCATTGAAGAATCTGATTTTTAATTCCAACAAAAATATGGTACCCAAAGTTCGTGTGTTGTTAGAGCAGCATGTTTACCTCTCTGCTGCTTTTCCATTCATGTGACAGAAGACTCTTCAGCTGGATTTCATACAGAGCATTTATATGAACTCTTAGATATGTAAACTTCTTTGTTCCTTCTCTTGAGCAAAACAAAAGTATTACAGCTGTTTTTCTACAGCTCCAAGGCCAAAGAAATACATTCCATTACACTTGTCCAGAGTGCATATCCAAGTCTTCCTAGATCCACAAGACACATAGCACCTAACCCTAAGCAGAGGCCCTGGCAGTTATTTGTTAGCACAAAGTGGCAGCAGTTCTTCACTGACGGATAGTTGTATATTCAGCTAGACAGCAAGGCAGTGAAGAACTGCCACCTTTGGCATTCCCTGTGGCTCACCTGCTCTCAGTTGATCATCCAGCAACCCTGTCCTATCACCCTGCTGCCATCACGGTGTGCAACTCCAGCACAAATACTGCATTTGAATTTCCCAGAGCTGGCTGTGACCCAGGAGCCAGTCCTACAAACACTTGAACTGAGCAGTGAAGAGACATGATGGTTTCTTAGGATCATGGTAGTTGCCATGTCACATAGCCTTTCCATATGGGAAAGTAGTTAAAATCCAAATACAGCTCAGCAATTTATTAGCATCAGCTGGAAGGAGTCTCTCTTTCTGTATGGTAGGTGGAAGTCCAGTTTGTAACCACACACGATGATGAAGTGTCTGCAGGCTGCATAGATTCTAAGACAATTGAAGGGGACTAAGTTTCTTCAAGCACCCAAAGAACAGGCTAGCAATCACATCAAATGCATTTAGCAAGCCCTCTGACCTACATGTAAAGACTTCTGAGCAGTGTGTGGTGTCACTTTAGAAATACAAATAGGATTTCATGATACTTAAATGATTACAGATACTCATTCATCTCATACAGTTAAAACAAACAGTGACACAATATGCAGGCAAACCTTTAGTATCAGTGAGTGCTGCAGAAATATATCAGTGTTGGGAGATGTTTTTATTTTGTTGGGTCTTTTTTCATTCTCTGCATTTGCTTTTACTTCCACTGGGATCAGTGGCAAAATTTTCTTTAGATTTGCAGGAGAGGAGAACCTTGCCTTGAGGCAGTGCAGGATGTTGACTGCAGCTGTTAATGACAACTTTATCTTAAAACAACAGTGTGGGTACAATTCAACACTACCTCATAATGTGAACAATCATTTTCACAGGAGAAATTATTTGGTAGCTTTCTGCACCTCATTTAATTGATCCTGCTCTGAAGTATTGCAAGCAAAGGCTGGTAACAGACACTTCACATCTGTGGCATTCTGTCTTGACTTCAATATTTATTTTCTCTGTCCTTATATTTCAGGCTTGATTATCTTGTTTGGTATGTTCAAATATTAGGAAGTCCTTCTAAGTGATACTGACAAAATGTGTTCTGATTCATCAAATATTTGTTTTAATTGTTGGTCAACTAGTTAAACTTTGAGTGGTTTATGGTAGGTTTGTGTCTTACAGAAGCTTCTGTCTATACAACCTAGTAATGCATTTTTATTAGATATTTTATTTCTACTTTACTTTCATGTATTACTGTCATGAGTGTGATGAAAAAGCCAGTGTGTGTCGGGATACTGAGGTTTTAAAAACTGGCGTTGGTGTCAGCATTATGGTCCTTAATAACTTTGCATACACACTCATTCCCAACGTAACATTCACCCAGTCTTGACTTTCTCCACATTGGGAGGATTGCTGTTGATCCTGGAGAGCTGGAGGACAAGTGTTGATTTTGTGCTTCTCTGGTGCTTGCAGTTACTGCTCTTGAGTGTCAGTGGCCAAATCCCCAAGCACCTCTGTGCGCTTTTTTTGGGTGCATTTTCAAGGAATTTCCCCCTTTTCTTATTTTATAAACCTGCTTTTCTTCATCTAAATGTATGTAGAAACACATGTGATCTGCCTCTAAATTGAGGGGTTTGCCTTACGGTATGGCACCTGTATTTCTTTCTTGCAGTATTTAGTCATGCCACTTCTGTTTAATCCAGAGTGTTTCTATGTTTTACAACAATCCCATACAGGTTCTAGCTAGTTAATAGCAGACCTGTGTTTGAGAATTCAGAAGCTTCATTTTGGACATTCACTCCTTATATCTACGGTTATCTCCTGCCTGTTGATGTTAACAATCTAAGGTATTGTCCAGGATAGTTGAAAATACCAACATTTAAAAGGTCTAAGGAACACAAATTATTCTATGGTCTGCTTTCAGTTTTTCTTGAACTGAAGAATCTTATCCTTACTTTCTTGTCCATTTTTCTGGTAACATGCCATTAATTTTCTGCTTGGATTATTAAATTCTTATCAGGCATTTTAAAGCTACTCTGCTATGTGGCCTGTTGAAAGGGGACTGATGTGGCCTTGTGTCATTGCCTCATTCCAAAAAGCAGTGGTACTTTTAGATGATGCTGAAAACAACAGTTTCAGACTAAGCTCTGATTTTTTTTTAAAGACTGATTATAGCGCTGAGGTACCACATCAAGTATAACAGATGTTTATATTTAGGTAATATAAGAAACTACTCACATAGAAACAATGAAGAATATATAGTGTTGCTTCCTCTTCAAAAACGAAGAGAAACATACCTCAAAACCAGGGTCTCTATTCTCTCTATTTGGCAGAATTGTGAAACTTCCAGAGGGAGTTTGCCTGAGAGAGTTGCTTGGATTAATAGCTAAAAATAGTAATGCATCCAGGGAGCAATAAAATTGGTGGGCTAGAAATATGGCACTAAGAGCACTCAGTGACATGAATTTGTCATTTCTGCAACACTTAACTCCACAGGAATTTGTCCCATACATCTCTTAAATCTTCAAGCAAAGTGTAAGATCTGTACACTTTCACTGATGAGGTTAATAATTGCTTTCTTTCCAAAATGCAGGACAAAGCAGCTGGCATCCTGGGCAGAAATGGGTAAGAGAAATATGAAATATTAGAACTAAAGCTCAGGTACTGAAGAATAAGCTCTTTCCAGAGATGAAGTGAGGGAAAATGGAGTAATTTTTATTCTGATGATATTAACACATAAAAATACCAGAAGAAGCATTGAATTTGTTGAAGGAAAAAGGCAACACATTTTCTCCACTACTGGTTCATTTTTTTTTTTCAGGATTTGCTAATGGCAGAAAAAGTAAACTCAAATATTAGAAGCAAGGATTAAATTTTCAATTTTTTATTCAAAATCAGCACGTAAGATTAGAAATTTTGCTTAAAAAAAAATTTAGAAATCTTGAAAGTTGTTTCCCTGTTCACAGACAGATATAAGGAATCTATCAGTCATCATGGATACTGTAGCAGAATTGCCCTGTGTTTGTTGTCCTATTATAATAATGCACTTTACAAGAAACAACACACTGCAGTGCTGAATCTGCAATCCTCATGCTATTCTAATACTTGTGGAAGGTATCTTTTCATATGTTTTACTGTGTTTTATCAGGAAACGTAACAGAAGTGGCAAGGAACAAACTCATCTCTTACTAATATTAATATCTGAGGTCAATCTTTGCAAACAACATGCCTGTCACTAAGGAGTTCAAAGCAGCGGTGCTGCTAAGAGGATGTTAAGGGAGGTGAGTACGCAACAGCTCTTTAGGACAGTTCGTGTTGGGTTTGCACAGCAAAGGTTTGGTGCCATGGGGGCTACAGGGGCGGCGGCTGTGAAAAGATTCCTCTGTAGCCCATCATGAAGACCATGGAGAGGCAGCTGCCTGCAGCCTGTGGAGGTCTGTGGTGGAGCAGACATCCACCTGCAGCCCATGGAGATCTCTAGGCCTGGAGCACATGTGTCGCACGCGGACATGAAGGAACACACAGAGGCCAGTATCAGGTCAAAGAGAAAATGAGCAAAAGCCTGGGCCAAATGGCCCACTTCTTTATTTTATACACTTTTAGAAAACCTTATGGATTGGAGAGTGAAATTACCACCCCTCAACTACATAGGTCAAAGGAAAAATCCATCAAACTTGTCTGCCTTAGGAGAAAGAATGAAAACATCCAGGCACAGTTAGCATAATATGGCTTATCTTTACAGAAAATGCGTGAGAACTCTATTTACAGAATTAAAAACATTGAAGAACTGTGAAAATCACGGCAACACAGGTGGATGTCCAAAGACGACTGTGACTCAGTGGAGACCCCATGCTGGAGCAGGCTCCTGGCAGGACCTATGGCCCCACGGACAGAGGAGCCCACACTGGAGCAGGTTTTCTGGCAGGGCTTGTGACCCCATGGGGGATCCAGGCTGGAGTAGTCTTCCTGAGGGACTGCACCCCATAGAAGACATCCATGATGGAGCAGTTCATGAAGAACTGCAGCCTGTGGGAAGGTCTCATGCTGGGGAAGTTCATGCAGTTTTCACTCTCATGGGAGGCACCCCGTGCTGGAGCAGAGGAACAGTGTGAGGCAACCTCTCCCTGAGGAAGAAGGACTGGCAGAGACAAAGGGATGAACTGACAGCAGACCCCATTCCCCACCTCCCTGTTCTGCTCGTGAGCAGGAAGTAGAGGAAAAAGGGAGTGAGGTGAAGAAGAGAGAGCTGGGGGAAATGGTTTTACGATTTACTTCTCATTACCCTACTCTGATACCCTACAAGTTCAATTGGTTGCCCGAAGTTGAGTCTGTTTTGCCTGTAACACTAACTGGTGAGTAATCTCTCCCTGTCCTTAGCTCGACCAACAAGCCTTTTGTTTATTTTCTGTTCTCTGTCCAGCTGAGGAGGGCAGTGATAGAGCAGCTCTGATGGGCGCTTAGTGTCCAGCCAGGGTCAACCCACCACACAGTTGCTAGCTGACATTCAAGGTCTTGTTTCAAATTTTATTTTTTCAAGATTTTCAATTTGAATGCACTCTTGTTTGTGCCACAGTGAAGCTAAAGAAACAGGAAACAGTATGTTGTGACCTGTTGATTGCAGTGTGCTTTTCACCTAGGGAAGGGAAAAACACCATCCTTTTGGATTCTTTGTTTGCTAGCAAGCCCCAGAGCACTTCCATCTTTCCTTGCTGCTAAAAGGGAGACTTTTTAATCTTAGTGGCTTTTTTGAATTAATGGAAGTGAAGATACTCATTGGCCAAAGACGTATTTAGTAACATTGCCACTGTCGGTTGTTTAAGTCTGTCCTTGTAATTACTGTTCAGATGCCATGGGAGCTTATACACAGCAGAAGAAATGACTTCAGAGAACTAGCACCTCTGCCACAGAAGTCCGTATGTGAGCCAAAGACTTGGGATGCACTGAGGTCATTATATGAAGTGAACTTGCCTTTTAGCAGCTCCCATGTGCTTGAAATATCTAAGGAAAGAAGGTTACTTAGAAGAAACACTGGTTTCCTTTGATATCCCCTGCCACGGTGACCACTTAGCTGCCCAATGTCCAAGCGGGCGGCAATCCACTGGAGCGTCCGGTACCTGTGCTCACAGATGCCGGTCTGTGTCAGCAGAAGGCAGGGCAGACACACTCCGGGAAGCTGCCATGAAACCTAAGTCCCGCTCTGCAAGCCCCAGAGGGGAGCAGGTAGCAGTCGCTGTAATCGCAGGCGGACGGAAGCAAAAGACGAGAGGGCCTCCAAGTGTCAGCGTGCCAAGTCTTTATTTCCCCTTGCCCCAGCGAGAGACAAGGAGAGACACGGACACAAGATGGGAGCGACAAAAGGAGCCAGGAGGCAGGGTGACACAGGATTTTA
>VXBT01003093.1:0-25092 GCA_013400235.1 Oriolus oriolus
TGCAAACCACATAGAGGAAGCTTGCCAGATAAAATACCAGGAAGGTGTTCTCTTTAACATCCAGGAGAAACTGAACATTCTCAAAAGATAATTTATCAAATTTAAAGGGGAAGGAGATGAAAGGTTGGGAAACCCTGTCTCCTTGTCCTCTAACAAAGTAGGTGCAATTACTAATAAACCCCCAAAACAGGCTACTGAAACTAGGACTGGGATTAGGCTGGAGAAACCATATATCAAACACCTTTTGAACAACTGCCAGTGCCTCTGTTAACTTCTTATAAATCATTATCACNAACAACTGCCAGTGCCTCTGTTAACTTCTTATAAATCATTATCACTGAGCACAGCAGAATAGAAATCCGGATTCGTGCCCCTGCTCTGTAAAAGTTACTTATCAGAGACAAAATCGGGTCAAGTTGTGGATAGGCCTAAGGACCAGAAAGGCGTTTGTACCTCAAACAGGCCTAGGGACCAGAAAGACATCAGTACCTCAAGCCAGGGAGAGATTATGAACTCAACCAATATGGTGACTATTTTACCCCTATACAAAGTAATTAAAACCAAACCAAAATGTAGTTAGTACAGGCCTTTTCCCTTTCCTCTGAGCCACACATTGAGTGCCACTAAATATGTGTGCCAGTTTGAGGCAAATTTTGAGGAAAATATCCTCTGATAGAAGGCAATTACAGCTGCCCCTCCCCCACCAGGTGCGGGAAAGAAACTGTCCTTGAAGGAAAGTGAAGAGATGAAAAAAACTATTTATTTAACTAACACAGAGAAAAAGAATACTAATGCCAAACAATAAAATCTCTCAGTGTGGAGAGAAACCTGGAATATTTTAGAGTCCTTCTGTGGGTGTGGTCTCTCCTCTCTTCAGAGCTGGGGTTCAGCTTGGACCCCTCTGGGCCTCGCAGATCCTTGTCCTGGTGTTGTTGTACCGTTCCAGAAGAAAAGAAGGAGAGGGAAAACACCAAAGTCCCAGAGGAAAAAAAGTTTAACTCTCCATCTCTCTCCGAAGAAGCAGAGCCGAAAAAAGCTGACTGAAAAAGCAAGTGTGCTTCCTCCCGCTCCACTCCCCACAGAAGCACACAGAGTGAGATGGCAGTGTTCTTGGAGCACAGAACTGTTTTGAAAAAGTTCATCTGGCTTTTTTCTCTCACACCTAGTTTTCAAGGCACAGAAAGGCACAGGATTCATTTCTGGGCGATATGGGATTCAACATCATAAAATCACCCCAAGAAGAAGACAGAAAGACAGAAACAAATTAGGGGTATATGTTTGGGATAATAAAATAGAAGCAAAAACATGCTATGACAAAAATAATCAATATTAGTCCTAATCAGTTTTGGTTTCATTTTTTTCGTACAGAACATTCAAGCCATTAAGGATGGGTTTCAGCATATTATTAACTACAATTTAATGTATGCATAAACAAAAATTCACTAAACATATGCAATCAAAAATTTCCTCTTTAAAAATGGGAGAGATACAGTGGACTGACATTTTAAAAAGTATGTGGGTGCCTAACAATGTATTTTTTATAAAGACTTTAAAAATATCTTGATACCTAAGTCCCATTAGTTTCATACAATGATAGAGGTGAATAAATCATTGTCATAACTTTTGTGCCATGATGTTCTGGAGGAAGTCTTAAACGTAGTAAAACTAAAAATGCACACATGTAAGTGAATAGAAATAAATTTCAGAATGATGACTTCCTTTTCTCTTTCACTTCTATTCCCTCTAAATTATTTTTTAAATTTCATTTTCTAATGTATGTAATGCAGTGTGTCATTTAATACAGTTAAACACATCTGATTAGCACAATCCAGTGCAAGGAAGGGATGCAAAATTACAGTACAGATTCCAGAAGCAGAATCCAACACAAGGAACACAGCTACACTGAAGCTAAATTGCTTATGAATTTGGACACTAAATTAATATAAATTTAAAATTAAAAAGAAATCTGAACATAAATCAATGGAGTCAGGTAAAGCATCCATTAACTGACTTACAGGCAGAATCATAACTGCAAGCGTGGTTCTCAATACTATTTCTGTACAAATAGCAATTTTCAAATATTTTCCAATGGACTGCATACTACACACAAATCCTTTCTGAGCTTCCTTCACAAAAAAGAGCATGTATAATTTGTATATATAAATATCTAAATCAGTTTACTCTGTATATTCAATCTATAGCATTTAGTAACTGTGTTTCAGCTTTTCCTTTTTGATTTTCCCTAAGCAGTATTAAGCAAAATCTTTCTCTCAACTTAATATATTTGCTTCTATATCAAAAGATCTAACTGTTGTAAAATAAGTAGAATAGAAATACAAAGTCAACAGTGGGGTCTGAAATGCATGAATGATGAAAGCAAAAGATTTCACTCCTAACAGTGACATCTCCCAGTAGTGTGCATTAAAAAAAATAGTAAAAATGTGGGGAAAGATTAACTCAGCCTGTTAAGATGTGTTCTGTCTTTATCCAACTGAATTATAACTCAATATTAAACACACCACAACAAGTGGTGTTTAATCTCTTAAATTTTTTTTTTCTTTCTCGAAATACGTTGAAACTTTGAAGACATGTCGTTCCCAAATTAGTTAGAAAAAAACATCACTAAAGTCTGTTTAATTTTTGTGTGTGTTTGCTTTCAGAAACAAATACTTTGTTCGGTTCCCCCACATCGTAAAATAAGAAATTTTGCTGTTCCTCATGCCCTAGAATGGAAAAAGGAGGAAGAAGTGGCAGAGAGAAACAGCACTGTACTGACCATGATTTGGCTTCTAGACATGTGGCTTACTTTAACTTTGCTCTTCCCCAGCCATCAAAGACAGTTACATTGTCTTCATCTTAAGACATTCAGTGTTCTGAACTTCAAAAGCTCAAGCCACATTATTTAGCTAGGCACAGATTCAGTGAAGTGCTTGACTGTAAACATCCAAACTAGATTATAGAATCAATAAAACTGAAATAGTCTATCTTGTATTCAATATATCAACCTTTTCTCAATTATTATTTCAGGAAGGACTGGACATGACAGATTTGTCAAAAACAGAACCTGTTTAGCAGATGTTCGTTAAAGAATATTCTTCCTCAAGTTAAAACAATGGAATTAAAACTGAAAACTATGCACATGAATCTATGCCAGGTTAAAATCAATATTCTGGATTTCTGTAAAATTTTGCTCCCATTGCAAATGATTCCATTAAAATTTATTCCTTATGTTCTTTAAGGTACATTTTAAAAGTGTAAAGTTACAGCTTAAAACATTCAGTTCTTGCAAAAGTAACTACATTTAAAGCCTATTGTCTTTGATTTTGTTTTCCCTGAGTGTCTTGACTATTTTTCCTTGAACTGATTCCTATGTCTCTCTTACAGTATGTAGAAATCATATGAGGTTTTACCATTAATGCAAGCACTATAAGGTACTTCAAAACATGCCAAATGCTTTACCATTTTCCCCCACCTCTGTACCTACACTGACACTTTTGACTATATTATCTACTTTATATATAGAAAGAAAACAACAGGAATGCTCTAATTCAAATTGTTTTCGAAATGATCTAGGTACCAGATTGCCGACACAAGATATACAGGTAAGTCAGTTTTCAAAATCCAGCTACCTTCCAATTCAGACACTAGGATCTGTTTTAGGAACAGTTTTGAGATGGATAAAAATAGAAATATAGAACTGGTGTTAATACTAACCACATTATAAGAGAGACTAATAGCAAATCAAATTAACCTAGAAGTTACTGCAAACTGGTTGTCAAGATACATCAACTTATAAGCAACAAACAATTTCGAATGATACTGTATATATTGCCTAACTGGTGGCTATTAACAAGATATTAACCCAGTGGTGAGTGTTACATTTACTTCTAGATTGCCAAATGTCAAAATAAAGCACAGATGTTTTGTAATACTAAAGAAACACAATAAAAAATTATTTTATCCATTTAAAGTGCAGAGAAACTGCCAAAGAGATTGAAAATAAATTTCCTATGTGAACTGGCAGTCTATTCTTCATAGCAGAAATCAAGAACCATCTCAGGTAAATTTCTGTCGTGTAAATTACAGTCAGCACAATACTGCACTATCAAAGAAGAAAGGCCTTTTCTGACAGCATTTTTTATAACAAACATCCTGGAACCAATAATTTTCCTCTTTAGCAATCTTTCAGACATAAACAGCAGACCCAAATGCAAAGTTCAGCTTCTTCTTCTACAGACTTTAGCGGTTTTTGATTGCTGATGCACGCACTTTGCTCATTATAAATTAAAAAAGGGAGGCAGATTTCTACCTGAAGAAGCATGTCTGTCAGATGTGTGGTTAGCATGGTGTTTTTCATAGAAGTCTGCTATGGATGGCTAACATGCTGATTAATGGATTTTAAGAACGAGTTTGCAGTTTTGAAGGATAAGTACTCTTTCTAATTTAGCAATCAAAAAATTGTTAAGATTTTTTCATCCTACAAATATATGCACATTCATTTAGAGTTGGTATATTAATATAATAATAAACGACAACTGCTACAGAAGGTAGTCTGCCATTAAATTAAATACATTTCATGACCCACTCACTCAAAATGTATTATCTTTTACATATATTATGCATGTAAATATAATGGCAAATAAATGACAATCTTAACGTCCCTTGCAAAACCAAAAGGCTGTTTGTCTGATGAGTTAAAATAACCTTGAATTATTTACAAAAACTTACTGTTTGATAACATAGTAGTATTATGTAATTGTTCTATCAGCTAAAATTCTTTAAAAAAACAAACAAACAAAGCTTGCTCAACTATCCATCTGAAATTATCAGCAAAGGATAGTTTAGTGCAAGTTACAGGACCAGAACCAGAAAACAGATATGGATATGAATCTTTAAGATGTTCCTTGCCCTAGGACAGTGTCCTCGGGTGACTGTATGATACTGTATTCCCTGTCATCTGCCCTGTGCCAGACATGAGTTCTGTGCCTTTAAAGCCAGCTCCGTGAGAGCGGGGAGAGCCGGTGGAATTCCTTCGGCGGTTTGTGTTCAAAACAGAGGGAGCTCGCTGGCTTCTCCTGCCCCGCTGCTCGGCTTCTGCAGCAGGGAAGAGAGTTACATTCCTTTTGTTTTTTAGCTAGCTTCCTGTTCGTTAGCTAAAGCACAGAGCCCTGGGACTTTGACTTCTTCTCTTCTGGAACTGTCCAGAACTCCAGAACCTCACCGGGAGGCCCCACACCGCGGCCCGGAGGGGCCCACGCTGAACCCCAGCTCTGGAGAGGAGAAAGCCGCACCCACACAGGACTCTGAAATCTACCCAGGTTCCCTCCACAGAGAGAGGTGTTATTATTTAGCATTATTCTTTCCATGCCTGCATGCACTCTGCTTGTTAAATAAATAACTTTCTTTTCACTTTTCCTCTGAGGAATTTCTTCCCAAACCTGTGGGGAGGGGTGGCTGAAGCCTGCCTTCTTTGGAGGAGCTGTTCATTTCAGAGCGTTTCCCTTAATTTGTCTCAAACCGGGACAGACAGTAATAATTATGTACTCCATGCTTTATTATTTTTTTTTTCTACAGGTCTTAAAATATGAAGTTTCTACAACCTGCCCAGTATATACTCATTATTGAAGCTATATTTATGGTCCAATTGAAATCTTATGTCTTATTACATCTTTTAGCCACCAGGGACATAAAAAAATTTCAGATTATTCTTTTTGAAGCAGGCTGCCTGGTTTTGGAAAGTGTTACCAGTTCCTAACTAGCTCTTCTCGTAGGTAACATATCTCCAGGTGTTTCGATTTCTTGTTAATTCCGTTTTCCAGAGTTTTCTGGAGTTCTAGACTTCATATGTTTCTCTAGGCTTTGCACAGATCTCACCCTTTTCCTAAATGTCAGTTTCAAGAGCTTATGCCAGGACTTCATCTGTGAAGTCTGTTACTCCTTGCTATATATATCTAGAATTTTTATTTCTAAATGTATTTTTTTTAAATTTATATAGGCTACATTAAATATTTGATACCGTATTCATAAACATGTAGAATGTGTAAGAACATCTTTTTAAGTTTTAGCTAACTGTAAGATTTTTTTGATCTGTGGCAACTTCACAGGGAATGCCACTTTATATCTCTTTTAACAGTAAGCCAATAATAGCTATTCTTTTAGTGAGGTCCCCTGAATAGATTTTTGTCTTTCTTATGAAACTTTCACTTCGACCTCCATGCTTCCCAACTTGACTTGCAGAAATGTCATATAAGACAATGACAAAAGTCTTTTTCAGGTAATGATACTGACATATATATTTTCTTTCTCAGTAATTTTTGTTAGCCTGCTCTAGAAGGAAGTGAAATTGTTTTGATATGATATGCCTAGAATAAATTCAAGTTGGCCATTACTCTTCTACTTTTTTCCTTCATATGTGCAAACGCAATTTATTTTATTGTCTGTCCCAGTGTTTTCTGAAAACTGAAGTTATTGTTGCATGTCTATAATTCTTCAACTGCTTCCTCTGAAAGCCTGAAAATATATTCAACATTTTTCAGTCTTCTGGAACCTGGTCTGTTCTCTGCATGTTCCCAAAGATAAGTGTTAATGAATGCATAAGTATGTCAAATCTTTGAAAAAGTGTATTTTTTTCAAGTAGTCTCTAGCTGTTCCCTACCCACTGTACCCTGAATTCTTATTCATACTTATCTCATACAGCAATCCCCACAGTGGACTTTTAGGAGGACAAAGATACTGGACAATTATCATTATTTGTTAACAGCATTTTGATTCATTCAAGAATTAATATTCTACTTAGTTTTTCTCCTCCTACCAATGTATCTACAGTTTCATTGCTCTTGAGTTATTATAATGTTTTTAGACTCTTTTAATCTGATACCTAGTAGTGATTTACGAAATCCTACAAATGAAGAGCCTGAAAACCTTCAGTAACTGTGCCAATAGAAAATATTTAAACCATTTTGATAAGAAATCACTGTTTATCAACAGAACATTTCAAGACTGAGGAGAAAATAGGAGGTTAAGGGGTTTTCCTCAATTTCAATGATCTCTCTGTGCTTCAGGCACTGCAAATAAGCCTGCTGAGGAACCACAACAGACTGAAACTGAAAGAACTGGGAAACAAGTACTTTCAAGAACCTACTGCAAACAGATGGAGTTTTTCCACTGTTCCTAAACTGAAAATCACCTCTTCTCAGTACTGGGAATACCTCAGTACCTTTTGCTATTGCGAACTAGGAACAAAGTCTTTGGGAATACAAATTAGTTAGCCTGCAGATATAATAAAATATTAATATTTACTGTGAGACCACAGATAATTTATTAGCATAACAAATAATATTTTATACTCTTCCATAAATGGAGAAAATTCACAATCTGAAAATATTGGCCAATACAACAAAACACACATAAATTGACAAAGCATTGATTTTCCTGGAAGAGCAGTAGTAGCTGAAATTTCCTGCCAGCTATACACTTTATTACAATAATAAAAATAAATAAAATTGTTCTTTTCTATTTTTTCCCTGCAAAAATACAACCTAAAATCATAATGGAAGTTAATTTGAATAATATTCGTGAATGTTCTTTTTCTCAATATTTATGTATTTTATTAATAGTGTAAATTAGAAACTTGTTTATTTCCATCCTGAGAAAAGTATGCAGTCACAATAATGGTTTTATTAGTTAGTTGTTATTAAAAAAAAAATCCACAAGCAAACATCCAAAGAAGTATTTCTTTTATGTCTTTTCTGGGACTACTGTTCTGTATTTACTGACTATATAGAAAATGAGGCAATCAGGTTTCAGTTAAACAGAAATGTTTTAAAAATGATAGAAATTTATTTTTCTAGCACTATTATACAGAAAAAGTGACTTTTCCCCCATGTAGTCTTTTTAAAAACATATTTCAAAGTATGTATTTCATTATTTCCTAGGATATTAACATCCTGCCATAATACAATTGCAAATCAAATTCTTTAAATATCCTAGGTAGAAGTTAGAATGCATCCTGTTTTTTGCATCTGTACATTTTTTTTTGGTCTTGCACCAAGTCCTCTTTATTGAACTACCACACACGGTTATTTCAACACAGAAAAGTAAATCACTTGATGTTTCTAAGACTTTTAATAATAATGTGTGTAAAGAGAGGGACAAGACAAATGACCATGTAAAAACCTGAAGCTTTAACAATGTATCTTCAGTATGGTGGACAAAGGTAATAAAACCATATGCTAATGCAAATTAATAATAATATATGTAGGCTTCAAACTGGAATTCAAAGGTAAATGTTGAATGACAGTTTTTAGCACTAGCTCAGTATAAATGGGACAATTTTTCAGCTGAAAATATGGCAGTTTAACAGTATATAAAGCATGGTAATAGCTCAACATTTACAGAAGGAAATAGTAACATGAAAGGAAAAATCCTCAACATGATTTTTTATTTATATGTTAATTGATGTGTCAAGCATTTCTTATCAAGGGAGAGGCAAGGATTAGCTAGTATTTGTAAAGTCATAACAGCTTAGAATCAATTCGCTCATCATTCAAAAGTGTCAGGCACCACTATCCTTGTTACTTTGTTTACATTCAGTTTTTTCTTCCTAAGTTACGAATATTTTTAGTATTTTGATATAACAGGGGAAAACTTTCTATCCATTTGCATTCTTATTGCTACATTACTGAACTAGGTTTTAAAGTATGCATGTAAGTGATTTTAAAAGGACTGTTTCTTCCCTGGACCTTTAAAATTTATTTGGAAATACTGGAATACATTTTTTTTTGTGACTCTTCAGTATATCGTCGTAAAAAAAAAATATTTAGTTGGAAAATTATTTTTAAAATCCCATTAATATGATAAATTTTAGACATGGTCATATCTTTTAATTAAATCACATTGAAAAAGCTGATCTGAACTTAGTTAACTATGAGGTACAGCTGAAGAAGTTCCCTTGATCATGCAGAAGATCAAAGAAAGAATGAAATTGCACTGGCTGGTAAATTACTTAAAAGCTGTTTTGATTAAAGAATAGTAGCTAATAATCAATTTAATTGCATTAGAGTCAGCACCCCACTGATAATCAAGCTGGGTTATATAGTTAACATGTCCTCTATAAGTTGTATTTACATTTGATTGATTTTAGGCAGTTTGGGACACAGATTTGCACTACAGAGACTTGTGGGATAAAGCTAATCTTGATTTTAAATTTATGCATAAAAAAAAGCTCTCATTTAAGAATAAAAAGAAGGATAAAGAGGATAACCATATAAAAACCAAAAGACTTCCAAGTTATGAACAGAGGTGTGTTATCCAGAAGCATAACTCCACTATCTTTAACCTGATTTCCCTTACTGTTCACTTAATTCCCATAGTATAATTGTCAACCATTTTCTTTGAAGAAAAAAAAGCAAGGTATGTACACAAGACTGAAATTCATTTAACAACTACAATTTTTGCATAGTCATTGAATATTAAAATTTTCCATACTGAATTGTTGTTCAAATGTAAGCTCTGTATTCTTCTGTTTTATTCAGCTTTCATTTCAAAAGTATTTTAAGACTTCTCTGAGGTGTAACTTCTTTTTTTTTGTTTTAGAACTGACAACATACCTGGGGGAAAAAAAAGTCTTGGCTTGCAGCAAAAGTAATCCCTTTTTGTCCTCTCATATCTCATCTTGGACCAGGTGAAAAGGCGTTTGCATGGTCTTTCTAGGCCAAAGGAAACCAAGGTTATATATAGGATTCCAGTGTGTAGAGAGGTAAGGGATTTTTAGAGTCTCTCTTTTGTTCTCCAGGTTGAATGTGACTACATCTCAGTGTGGCAGCCTGGCTCTGTGTTCAGGGAAATAAATGACTTGTGATAGGAACAGGGACCTCACAACCATCTGAAAAATATATGCACCAGTCACTTCTCTCAAACCAATGCTTGATAACCTTCTAGAAATAGAGCAGACGCAGTTACAGCTGTTTCATTGAGTCATGTCATAAGAGATTTTCTCCACCTATCCCCATAAGGCCAAGTCAAGATGACCTTCTCTTTAAGGATAAATGTGAAAACACTGATGACGTACCCATTTTACTTCTTTCTTTATAATTCAAGGTTCCTGATTTAGGTGGCTGACCTATGGGGATATTCATATCCTCTGTGACTTGTTTTCCAGGTGGGACCAGTGGGAAAGCAAATATTACAGACCAACCTTGGCGCATATTTGCTTCAGATTCAGTTCTAACATCATGCTGGGTACCTCAGTTGATAGATGCTACTCAGACTGACTGAAGTTATCTTGTTTCCTGTATTTATTTCCAAGACTTTTGACTATTCTACCATCTGACTACACCAGAGCAATTGCAAATGTGTCCATATCTGTCTGACAGTGTACGGGCATACCCTAGCCTCATTGCAAAGAATCCCTTCAAGGTTTGAAAATCAAGTCATTTTTTCTACTCACTTGTTCAGAATCTACCATGTGCCTGTATGCATTTTCTGGCTGACTGTTAGTCATGCAGAATAAGTTTAAAGAATAATCATTAATACGCATTAACAATATGCAGGTCATCCGTATATCAGAGGCACAAGGAAGTCTTGTACATGGATATTAATCTTATGGCTTTGCATGACATCCAAGAAAATCTTCTACATAATGCATAAAATATGTTTTTTTAATATAAGTGAGGGTAATGGACTCTCTCTTCATGTCTTTTGGAGAGATTTTTTAACATTATTTTAGTTTAAAGGGTATCTAAAATTGAATATAACATCATCAAAAATAACTAGGAATTTCAGCAAGAGTGAATGATCTTAAGAGCATCTTTTTTCAACATCTAGCAGATTATGAGCAAATCTTTCTTGAAAGTTTGCTTACTCCTGAACTGAAGAGCATAAGCTTTGACTGTTGATGAAAGAGGGAAATTAGAATGAGGGAAAAGTTTAATTCCTATTTTGAATGAATTATTGTTTACCTTTCAGATTCTGATAACTGATGAAAATTGAATGGCACGCAGTAAATTGTACATTTCACAACTTAGGCTGTTTCTTTTAATTTCATAGGAGTTAATTTATTATCAAAGAGTGAAATAATAATCAGTCATATTGCTATCAATTTTATGCAGTCTTTCAACATCACACTTCCCATTTACTTCACTTTGTTTTATAAGATAATGTCAATCCTCCTAAAATATTTACTAGAGGGGAAATTTCCATCTTAGGAAACTACTGTTTCTTTAATAACCCCTATAAAAATTGTAGTGTATAATGTTGATTGGCATGAAAATCATTTACTTTTTTTTTTTTTAACTGGTTTATTTCCCAGAATCTACTTGGATTTTGCATCTCCTGATTCTGTATTGACCACTAAAATATAATTGATCTTCTGCCTCCAAATTCCTGCTGTTTCATGAGCTCTGTTACGATTCAACATAATCTATTTCCCACTGATGTTGAAAAACATAATAAGGTCACAGCAGGGAAGATTTAGCTTCATTAAAACATTATTATTATAAAAAATAAAATGATCTAAAGTAAATTGGTTCTGTCCTTGTGGTACAGTTTGCATATATCCACATTAATCTGAGCATATAAAGCAGCAATAAATTTGCTAGCCCTATTACATTACAAATGATTCTCCTTATCTTTCATTTCACCATGGGAACCTCTAGTGGCAGATGAACTTTCCAGGTGATATCTAGCTTTGCTGGATAGAAAGATATGGAACCTCTCTGGAAGAACCAGAAAACCCATTCAATAGAAGTGTTTATTTCTGTCTCTAAATTGTTTTGATTTTGCCTGTGCCCAGCTAATGTACATGACAGAATTATTTCAAAGAAATAAGAAAAAAAGGAAATTAATTTAAATTTTGACCCTGACTTTCATTTACCATTGAAGCCCATAAGAAAAGGACTGGGCATAAGATTTAAGATAGAGAGTCAGTGGTTGTTCTATTAATCTAGTTTAACTGATACTAAAATCTGACAGAACAAATTACAAGTTGCAGGCGGAAAGGCTTATCAATTCATTACTACTTTCAAGGTTCTCCCTTCTCTTTCTCTTTGCCTTCAGCTGCTGGCAAAGGATAGGCTTTTGCAGTTCAATTTTTCAGTTTATTTTTGACTGCTTTTAATTAAATTTGATGGCCTGCTTCTGCACCAGGGAAGTTATTGGAATTGCACAGCATTTTGCTGTTATAATGATGGCTCCCTTGATGTCTGTTCATTATTAACTGCTTTTCAAAAAGCTTCTCTCAACTCTCATTTTATAAATATTTAAATAACTGTGAATTTCTATAACATAAATATCTGGGCTTTAGTGATAGGAATATTATTGCCTATTTAATATGTTTTACATAGTAATATGATTTTTAAATAAAGTTATACATTATAATGTTAATTGGGAAAGTGTTGTCCGTAAATCATCTTACTTGTAAGTGTCAGCAGAAATCGTAGTCATATTTCAAAGCAGCAGTAATCAATGAATTAGTCAGTAGTTTCTGAACTATTGCTTATGGGACTATAATTTTCACACATCTTAATTATTTAGAGCAACAGAAAAATAAGTAAATAATGTAAAACAAAACAGAGCACATATAATCTTTGCACTACAAGTGATTCTACTGGGATTAATTTCAATGTCTTCTGAAACAGATTTCTATTTTTAGTACAAATTTACCAGGAATAAAAGGGTAGAGCAAAAAATAAGGGAAGGTTTTTCCATTACCATAACTTTGAGTAATGTGAAACAAGAGACTGTTTACAGTTACAGCCCTTAAAACTCTGCAACAGGCAGGACATAGTTCTTAAAACAAATTACCCCTTTTTACTGTTTCATGAGTCAGCTACTTGCCCCATCTTCCATGGGCAGGGAGCCTTAAAGAAATGTAATACTCTTCCAGATATTAAAGAAAATTGCACATCCTTTCTGACCTGAGAAGTTCTTTGTTCTGCAACAAGTCACACTGTCTTCACTGAGAACTCGCTCACAGGAGGGATGCATTCACTATGAGTAATATGGACAAAATGTGGCACAGCACTACTCAGTAGTGAGCAAATTTTGCCTATGGAATACAGAAAGAAGGAGAATAAAAGGTAGTTTGCCACGCAGTTCTAGGAGCTTAGAATAATTTTAGAATGCTTATTTTCTAGGAAACAGAAAATTTAAATTGTAAACTGCCTATCCCTTTGCAAAAAGGCCTATCTTCCTATTTGCCACTCTTCCTCATTACTTTTACATGGCAATTTTTTTCTTTTTTTCTGTTTTCTTTCTTATGGGCTCAGAGTTATCATGTCTTCAGTTTTAGGGATTACCTGCTGCTGGTAGTTCCCCACCTATTTTTTTTACTCATTTAAAAGAATGTTTGGGGTTTTGTCTTACCTTTATTTAAACAAAATAATCATTCATAAAAGGTAGAAATTCTTATTAGTTGTAACAATGCTTTATGTAATCAAAGTAATATTTGTGTATGCTGGCCTTCTACAATCGTTTTGATTGAGCCTTTCTGTATGAACACACTTAAAAAAAATTTAAAATACTACAAAAAAGTTACATTCAAAATGCACTTAATTCCTTTACAGACATTAAGAAATCAAATTACTGAAGTTTGGTTAAGATTTATTTCATTTGTTGCTTAATGTAACTCTATGCTGGATGCATTCACATGACAACTGAAACTAAAAGGCACAGCAATTCTCCTGCATGACAGCTGAAAAAGGTAGTAATACAGTTACGTACTGCAAGTGCAGCGAGGAAGCTACTTTTCCATGAAGGTAACACAGCCAGGTATATCCATATTTGATTTAATAGTGACAGCTGTGGTCAATCTATCTTTAAAGACCTTTGTCCAGTTTAATAATCTACAAATACCTCCAGTATCCTTTACATTTTACATATTCAAAACTTTGGAATAAGTTTCAAATGAGTCAGTTGTCCTCTATTTTCTACCTTTTCCTAAATCTTGATGTTTCCTGACATATTAGGAGCAAAAGCTGTGACACCCTTAATTTACTCATGTTTTAGAGTTTCCTACTTTCAATAACGTTAACACAGCCCCTTCAATTTGTCAGCAGGTGGTATCCCATCTGTCATACATAAATCCTCCTGAAATGTCATACTGCTCCAGGAAATCTGTCCATCATGATCCAGCTGTCCATTAGCGTGGGAAGAACGGCCAGTGTTCTGTCCCCACTGATTCTCCTGCCCTCTACAAGGACTACCTTAAACACTTCAAAGAAAATACAAATAAACTGAAGAATTTCCTGCACATTAGTTGCATCTAGCTAGGACAGTATCTCTTCTACCCTCAGCCATATTTAATGGAAGCATAATTTTTTCCAGGTCTTCCCTACTGAAGAAGGAAACTACATTTAAAGTAACAATGACATAAAATCAGAAAGTCTTCTTTATTATTTTTTCAATTATTTTGTGTGAATAGCTGCCATCTTTCCAGCTAACAGTGTATAGCCTTTCTGGTCCGACAGGAGACAGACATAGACTACCTGTACGTTTTTACAGTTGAAAAAGCATATAGAGTCTAAGCTGAATTCACATGCGTGGTGGTTCCAGGCCACGTGTCTTTCATAGACCTGAGGAGCAGAGGAGAATAGCTGGAGTGAAGGGAGGAAAAACTGTAATTTCAGTCTGAAGAGCTGGTTACAGACAGTGAAGCCAAAATGTGTGAATGGAATGTGTGAATCTATTATGTAATCATCACTCCTCAGTCTTCTGTTTGCTGAATGTAAGCACTTGGCATTTTAAGTTAATACCTGTATATCTGTCTAGGAACTTTACTGCGGTCCACTGCAAACTAAAAGTTCAGTTTGCATGAGATCTCTCAGTGATGATACAATAGGTCAACACTGAACTGATTTGCCCTACAAGGACTGAGTTTCATGGGTAAACCTGAAACTCACCAGGTCTGGAACAAGTTTCTCACAGATTTCAGAAGGGACATCCAAAGACAAATGAAAAAAACCCAGATACATTAGCTGCTCTCTTGGAACATTGCTGAGCTTTTCACAACCTCACTAAATGTGTTGAGGTGGAGGGATCAGGTGTTATATTTACTGCTAATTTGCTTTGAAGCAGTAAAGTTTTAAACATGATTTTTGCTGTAGTAAGCAGTGATGTGTTTGTGTGCATGTAGGCTGCTTGCCAATCTGACTGCAACTATTTGAATGCTAATGATTTACAGGGAACAGTAAGTCAGATTTAAACTGCTTTTAAAAAAGGATACACAGCAGCAAACTAAAATGGTTTGTGAGGTTTGGACTGACCACAGATAAAATCTGTGGGAGGAATGTTTTTGTAAAATATTTGCTTGCATGTTTGATTTTCAATGTAGACAATTAATTCAGAATTTCTCTCCTATGAGTTACTGCAAATATTTCTGAATGATGGAACCAAACTTTTCTTTAGAAATAATTCAATTATCAGCTATACTACTATGGATAATATATTCATTCATACATGAAAATAAAAATCAATACCAGAAAGGAAAGAAATAAGAAACTTAATAGCTTTAAGAAGATTTCACTTTTTTTGATTTTGTTACCTTTTTATTTTAGGGTTTGAGTCAAAAGGAGCTGCAGAAAGATGAGCTATAGAGACAAGAATGTTTCCTCCTATTTTCGTTCCATAAAATACAAACCATTTTGCTACAAGTGGTATGTATTTTACTACAACATAATTAGGTGAAAACAACACAATTTTTATGACTGCTCATACATTAAGATGAAATAAATTAGCAAATCTTTATGGTTAAACATTTACTTCTGATTTTGAGTAAAGCACATTACAGAAAGTTACAGAAGAGAATATACAAAATATAAAACCTAATCAAAAACAGATCTTCAGAGATAAGACAAGGTGTCACTGCCTTTCAAAGTAAATGTAGATATGTTGGCAAGGTAAAACTTAAAAAAAAATCTTTAAATGAGTGAATTTTACTATTTGTATCCATTCTGACATTTTTAAGTCTCACATGTAAGCAATTAAGGTAAGAGATAATGTTTATTTAATGAATAGCTAACATTTTATGATAGAATTTTTTTATAAGTCCTGTTCTACATTATCCACAAATCAGATAGACAACACTGGCAGCATAGAGAAGAAAATTTCTTTCTCCTAATGATGATGTATCAGTCTTTAGTACTAAGACAAGTACTTACAGACTGAACAGCACTCACTGTAGTAAATGAAAACTTCACTACTGCCAGTAACAGACCACAGATATTACACTCATTTTGAAAACTTACATAAATTAAATTAATCAGTCTCACTTTATCTGAAACAGCCCTGAGCTGCCTGAAGTTGTGCTTAAACTTGTTCAGAGATAATCTTTTCTCCTGACCTGCCTATCTCTGATTTATTTTAGTCAGAGGTTTTGGTTTGTTGAGGTTTTTTGATGGTTTTTGGTTGCTCTCTTGCTTTGGGATTTTTTTCTTTTTGTATATGTATGTGGGAGGGGTGGTTTTTTTTGTTTGGTTGGTTTTGGGTTGTTTTAGTATATAACCATAATTTAAAATACAGTTTAATAACAAGTACGTAAAGTCTGTATGTAACATCTATGGGGTTTTCATAATGATTTGGTCAAGAGGGCTTGCTGGCATGAAAACAGAGGCTTTGGAAATGGGGTGCATAATGGAGTGTAGAGAAGCAAAGGGAGTAAATAACAAGAAAAGTGGTTCAGATGGTACTGGAGACTCTAGTTATGAAGAACTTATGAAGCTTTGGGTCGGCAGAACTTGATTCTTATGGGGCACTTTAAGAACCCAGACATTTGTGAGAAGAAGAATACAGCAGCTCACATGAAATCCAGCAAGTTCCTGGAATGGGTAGAGGACAGCTTCCTCATACAAATGTTAGATGTGTTAACCAGGAATGAGGCACAGCTGGACTTGTTACTCAAAAACCAAGAAAACCTGCTATGCAATTATCTTGGTTAGTCAAAACCTTAGCTCTAGTGATCACAATATTGTGGAGCTTGGGACTGAGTGAAGCACAAACACAAGTTTGGTACTAAGACAAAGATTTTAGAAGAGCGAACTTCAGCATGCCCAGAACGCAGTTGAGAGGTATTCTGTGGAAGCTTCCCTGGGGGAAAAAGGAGCTGGTGAGCGCTGAGAGTTTTTCAAGAATGCACTCCTGGAATCAAAAACCACTTAATCCCCTTTAAAGGTAAGGGAAGTAGGCAGAGCAAGAGATTCCCTTGGTTTACCTACAAGCTTTTGAGTCTGATCAGAACCAAAAGAGAAGCATACCAAAAATGTCAAAAACAGATGAAGACCCATTGAGAAACACAAGGGCATTGCCAGGGTGTTTAGAGATGCTGTTACAAAAGAAAAAGCTCAGCTCAAACTGGTACTGACCAGAGATGTCAAAAACTAGAAGAAACTGTTCAATGACAAGCAGAAACAGAAGGGAAATATTTGCCTTCTGTTAAACAGGGGAGGTAAATCAGCCACCAAAATGCTGAAAAGGCAGAAGTTCTCAGCACTTCATTCACCTCTGTCTGCACTAGCTACTGCTAGATCCTGGGAGCAAAAGTCCAGTTTGAAATAAACACAAACCTACCTCTACTGAAGGAAGAGTTTGTGAGTAAATTATACAGCAACTTCACCCCTACAAATTGATGGGCCCTGAGAATCCACACAAAGGAAACTTTAAAGAGTGACTACAAAGAAGTTGGAGATTTCCTTTTTAGAAGGAGTCATATGGAAAAGATAGGGGGTAATGGGTACAAGTCTCTTCCGGGGACAATCTGATTATATGCAAGACATGTAACAGAAACAATCAGATTTCTGAATAACCTCTTTAGTGAAACGATAGATTACACAATGTTGGACACTTAAAATTCAGATAGACAGGATGCCATATGATCTTGTCTAGACCATGCTTTTGACAAGAAAGTTTAGACCAGATGATCTTTAGACCCCTCAGATTAGACCCCTTCTAATCTGGTGTTTTATAATTCTATGATGATTATGGAGACATATACTTTAATAATATATCTTTTGTTTATTCTTTAGAACAGAATAGAGCAGAATAGAATACTTCAACTGGAAGAGATCTACAAACATCTACTCCAACTTCTCAGCCACTTCAAGACTGATCCAAAGCTGAAGCATGTTACTAAGGGCATTGTCCGAATGCCTCTTAAACACTGACAGGCTTGGAACACCAACCCCCACTCTAGAAAAACTGTTCAGGCTTTGACCACCCTCTAGGTAAAAAATTGCTTCTCAGTGTCCAGTCTGCAATTCCCCTGGCACAGTTTTGAACCATCCTCACTTGTCTTATCACTGGATCCCAGAGAAAAGAGTCAGCACCTCCATCTCCACTTCTCCTCAGGCACCTGCACAGAGCAGTGAGGTCACCTCTCAGCCTCTTTTCCTCCAAACTGGACAAGCCCAGAGTCCTTAACCATTCTTCACAGGACATGTTTTCCAGATTTTTAATGAGCTTTTTTTGCCTCCTCTGGATAGCTTCAAAGATCTTAAAATCCTTTTAAAGTGTGGGACCCAGAACTGCTCCAACTTATCCAGATCCCTCTGCAAGGGATCTTGTTGCTCAAGAGGCTGCAGCACTTCTCAGTTTGGTGTCATCAGCAAACTTGCTTTCTTTCCTTCTGCATAATAATGAGGTCTGGACCAGCAATAGTATTTTTTTAGACTGTCAATATTTCAGTTATACTAACAATAAATTACTTTTTACATATAAAAATGTTACCTTTTCACTCTTAATAAGATTTTGTCACCTTAGTATACAGGCAAAAAGACATGTAGTGACATGTAGGAGCTGTATGATATTAGCGTATCATCCATGAAAATAAAAACTTCTGAAGAGTTTTTATAGAGGATGTGTACACAGATATTTCTAGAGGCAAATCACCTTGCAAAATATGGCAAATTTTGCTAGAAATTGAAGCAACAGCAAACTGCGGCCTTGTCAATCATCGTTCTGCTTTCTAGTGACAGAAGCAATAGTTTATCTTGAGTAAAAGCTGTATACTTTTAAAAAAATAATGGACATAACAAGATATTTCATTCAAGCTTCACCTAGGATATGACTGAACAGTTCTAGCTCCAACTTTAATGTTCAACTGAAGGCAAATAACTTTGCATGAAAACTGTCAGCTTGAATGTCTGCACAAAGCTCTTCTGAGATCACTTAGCATGAACAAATAGTATCTGCCCAAACTGATATCACACATACACATGCATACCCCATTCCAGAACTCAGTCAGGTGTGTTACCTGACTTAAAATATATATAAAAATTCCTATGATAAGATGTGTGTATCATATGAAATACAGATGTATGGCAGCTTTCTCATGATACCAGTCTGTACAATATGAATACCCCTGGTATTCCCATTTCTATAAATTGTTTCCAAAAATTTTTGCCCTTTTTAAATACAAATATTTGTACGTGAGAGTGAAAATGAACTACTTGTTTTCTATATTACTGACAGCCCTGCACAAAGGACAGCTTCATTTTCAAGAGCCTAACACAGGATCTGGAAAATTATCTCCCAGGACTTCCATATATTTCCTATATTACATTGGAGAAATTGGTTGCTTTTTCCTCACCTGAATTTCACATTTGCATAAAAAGAAGAGTAATTTCACTCCATAGGAATTATGAAAATGGAAGATGTCAGGATTCTACATGCAGTGATACTCAATAAATTCACATGCCATCTCTGTTTAGTCTGCTCTTGGATTGCTTCATTTATTGAGTTGTTTGTATGTTTGTTGGACATACAGTATATTAACCATCAGCAAATTCTGCGCTTATAAATATTCAAAAGTACTTAAAATTCTATCTTTGTAGATGTTCTGGTTTCAAAGGCTTTTAAGACTATGTTATTTACATAAACACTCTACTATTTAGAAGATACTTTTAAACTTATGTAAAATGCTGTCAAGCCTTAATTTTAATGTATTAACAGGCCTTAGTTTAAGAACTGAAGGCAGAATTTTCATCATGCTTAAAGGGAATCAGTTTCCTCTTTTATCTATATATAACTTTTAAACTCATTATTGATGAACAAACAGTAAACAGAACTTCTCATCCTGCAGACAATATCATGTAAACAACTCCAAAACTGGTAACAAGAACTGTTGCCCATACTAACTACCTGCCTATTCAAAGCACTAAAAAATAGGGAGACAGGAGCTAAGCTTTCTTCTGGCCCTTATTTATAACTTGAATCAATCCAGAGGAATGTCATCAGTACATGCACAGTTTCTCTTTTCCCATCTCTAAGGGAATTGTCAGTTCAATATGTCTCTAAATTCTGTTATCTTCACACATATAAATGGAACAATTATAAGAGATTACAAGATTAAGAGACAAATCATAACCAATTAGACCTTGTCAAATTTTGCCATCACACAGGACTTCAGGAAAGCTGCTAAAATGTTAACCTTGACCTTCAGCATGTATTAAAATCAGGGACTACCAGCTGATAATCAGATAAGTGCTCTCTGTGGAAAGAATAGAAGACCTCATCCAATGAGGGTACTAAAAGCATGTGAAAATCTGATCCTGATGTTATCCAGGTTAACAGATGCAAAGTGTCAACCTTTCTTAGAAATGAGATCTGAAACCCTGGAACAAGGGTCAAGATAGACAGGTTTCATTTGTGGCTTAATAGCATACTCTTAATGTCAAATGCTCACTTTGCTGCGACCTTGTTCCCAAATGTAGAACAAATACAACAGTGTTTCTTTCCCTTGCCTTTTATTCTATCACTGGGACAAAGATGGCTTGGAAAGAGACCTAGACAAAAGTATTTTTGTGTTGGGGTATTTTAAATTGCTCTAACATGAACAGCAGTAGTCTTAAGCTCTATATCCTTCATTTTTCTGGGTTTTATTTTTTGTCACTCATATTGTAAGTGTTAAGGAAAATTGATTAACATATACAGATTTTTTTTTTAATCAAAAGTAAGCTTTTGCTTTAGCTCTTGAACTTTGCTCAATGGAAATACTTATGAAATATGTAACTTAACACACTCATTGTTCATCTGACCTTTTTTGTGTTCCAGAGGATATAAAAGTCTTTAAAAATTTAGTCATCGCAGTCTCTTAACTCTGAATTTTTTTCACCACATGCCAGTTAATATTTGGGAACAATTTGAATGGTACATACTGAGCATATACCAATGTAAAAATGAATCTGGGTTCACTTAGCTGTGGTCTGCTACAATATACATGATGTCCCCATTCAAGCCTAAATTTCTGATAATTTCACTTTTCATACTTTGCCTCAAGAAGGTTATCTTGATATCCAAAATAAAAGGAGGCCCATGTGTTACAGCAGAGAGCTATCTCAACATCTCACAGGCTTTCTTGCAACTAGTCTCCCTCCCCAGACCACAGTGGTCAGGTCAAACTCCATTACATCAATGCCTGTCTCATAGTGTGGTACCCAAAGCCTGCCAGATGTGATCTTACAGTATGAACAGCAGTGCAAAATCGCTTTCCCATATCTGCTGGCTGCACCCTTGCTAATGCAGTTCAGGGTGTGAGACTGCTTTTCCTGGGTCTACTGATGCCTAGAGGACAGCCTAGTGGCCCCAGAGCTCCCAGAGCCATTACTGCAGAGCAGCGCCCCAGTTGGTCAGCATCAGCCTTTGCTCTTGCTTCCCAGATGCAGCACTTCACATCCATTTTCATGGGGTTCCTGTCAGATAATTTTTCTCTGCAGAAGCCCTAACTTCTACTATACTGATCTCTTCATGAACATTTTGGATCTTCTGCAAGCATGATGAGAGTGAAATCAGCATCATTATTCAGGCTATTAATGAAGAACATTAAACATTATTAGTCTTGGCATTTCTCCTGGACAGAAAGTACAACTTTCTCATGACTAGCTGGGATATGGATCACAATAGTAAGAACAGCAGGCCAGGCCATTTTCACACTGTAGGTTGCTTATCTGGTTCATATATCACCAACCTGGCAATAAAGGTACCATGAAAGCTGCATCAAAGGACTTTCTAAAGTCAGGGTGATCAAGTACAGACATCTTCGTCTGTCTACAGTCTTCTCATCAAGGCTGTCACATTGCATACGTATGATTTGCACAGACCTGGATTTTCCCAAACTTGTTAAATAATGAATCTATGATCTAGAGCCACCTCTGTTCTACAGTTCACGTAATAGCTGTTAAAATATAAGATGCTACTTATCTGCCATATATGATTACTGTGATATTTCTAAATTAATAATTTCAATTTAAAGTAAGAGATAAGTAAAATAAAGCTACTATAAATAACTATGACCTCAAAGGGATGTGTATACAATTCAAATTTCCCATCAGAGTGTTGAGATTCACTTTTATTCATGACTATGTTTATTCGTTCCAATAATTCCATAGTTTTTCTTCACATCTGAGAAATATTTTGAGTTTGTGAGACACAGAGTTTTAGCATCATGTAGAAAATAGAATGGATTCAATATTCAATGAGATTTTGTGTATTGTTACAGAAGTACTGGTGCTAATTTCACCTTGCATGTAATTGAAGAAAGAGGTCATCCTAAAAACATCAAATATACTTCCACATTGCTTCTGCTTATTATGTATGTGTCTAAGAAGTAAAACTTTTTTGCTGCTGGAGAACTGGATAAACTTTTGACTTTGTTGTCTGACCTCAGAATATTGAAATATTGGGTACATAACTTCAAAAAATAGTCTTACTCTTTATACCGCTAATGACTGTTTTGTACCAGAAAACGGAAGAAAAGTATTTGTTTCTAATATTTCACTTTTAACATATTAAAAAAAAACAACCCAACCTGCTCCATTCACAAGCAACTGAAAAATTTTAACAGAAATGAATAAGTTGGCAACTAGATAAATTATGTGTATTTCATATACATATATGTATATCTACCAGTTTCCAGGATACCTAGGCAATGGTCACAAGATAATAATATTCTAGCTTGAGATCTTTCCCCTCTCTAAGTATGTATCCTATTCAAGAGTGGCTTTTGGCAAAGATATGTCTAAATCATATGGGATCTTGCTTATTAGTTGCTTCATCTTGTCGTTAATTAGATAATGACAAAGAACTCCCCTTCTCAAAGTCTTAGGGGTTTTTAGTGTAAGGTCTTGCTAGGATTCATCTTTTTCAGTAGTTACAAACAAATATTAATACACTTTATTCAATACATTTGAATAAATTAATTTAAGCCTGTGAAGAGTCCTATTTCTTTTATTCTATGTAGCAAATACTGTATATGAACAATAACCTACCTTGGTTTGGCTAGCAGTGGACCAAGAAGACAAACATCCATGCAAATTTGTCAGTATTTCAAACTGATGATCCAAGACAAATACTGCCACTGAAAAGAATTTAGCTTCTCTGTTAGACTGTGTCTATGCAAATATCTCTAAATGTATAGATTTTGAGCAATTTTCAAACTTTCAAGTATTCTAATAATGTGAGCTAACTTTTTGTTTTTCAGTGACAGCAACATGTTTTCAGACATTCAACAATTTTACAGTAGCATATCTTTTCTTTCTATCTGGTAAATGGACATCTTTTATTGATATTCTGCCCTCACCACCTCTTTCTTTCTTCTTCCCTTTCTCTTTTTCATCCTTTTCTTCTTTTCTCAAGTATCATCCAGGTTTCTTAGCAGTTGTTCAAAGAGGAAAATAGATTTTTACTGAGAAATTATATTGTGTGTAAAAAGCAGATCCGACAAACTGACCATCATCCTGCCTTTTTTCTCCACAATTTCCTACTAGCTGTAGAAAAGTGGACTTTTTTCAATATCTATCAAGAAAGAAAACCAAGGAAAAATAAAATTCTAAGTAGAACTGAGATGCTGGTGTCCATGAATATTAGTAAGACTAGAAGGATGAGAGGTGTACTTTAATGTGTGTGCATAATTCCAGCATGTATGACTGTAGCACTGCTGTCACCTTAGCTCTTACCATGTAAAAGATAACTTGCATCTCCCTCAGAGATAATTTTTGGACAACCAAAGCTTCTTCTTCTGTCCTTCACCCACAACTGTCTCATAAGAAATGCAGTAGGAAGTAAGGTTAATTTAATTAGCACCCAAATAATATTACTTAGTGTTTTTTTTTCACCAGTTTGTCTTCTACATCAACAGATTACTATTTATCTCTATTTTCTTGATCACTGAATATTTGCCCCTGAATATGTTCATGTTTATGTTTTATTTGTCATTACTTTGAAATTACTTGTTTCCAATTGTCTAGAAAGGAAGAGGAATCAGAATGAGATGGCATCAAATTTGCAAAATAACATTATGAACAGATGAACTTAAATACTAATTTAAAGATGTGTTTAAGAATTCTACAACAAGGGAAATCAAAGTGCTCTACAGTGTCATAGAAAGTGTATTTTCAATTTGTGTTTGTTGCTAGAAATCAGCAGGCTTTGTAAATTTAGTTTGAAATGAATCTCCAAATGTGTAAGACATCACTTACTTGGAGTTGAGGCTGATCCGTTCTGCCATAGCTGGTGCCAACATTCTGTCAGTCAAATTCTTAACTGGGTTGTAAAGAGTGAGGAAAGCAGTTGCTTTTTACTCCCACCTGGAATGAAATACTGTGTCAGTTATTATTTTCCTTCCCTATCTTCCAAGTGCAATAAGACATTTATTAGATTATCTTAGCCTGTCACATTAAGGGGTCATCAAAGCACTTACACAAACAGTGGAAGCGTAAAATGTTTCACTCTTTGAATTTCTCCTTAATTGTGTGATACAACATATGTATAAATAAATGCTCTAAATAATAATTTATTTAGTGTATATTTATTCATAGATATATTTATTCACATAACATATGCATTTCTAAATGTTGATGCTGAAAAAATTAGTTAGAAATAGCAGTAGCAAGTAGAAGTGTTTCAGAGCAAAGTAATTTAATGTAGGTATCTAAATAACAAAATTTCATTTTTATTTTGGTCTTGAAGTACCATTTATTTTTTTTCCAAATTTCTTCACCTTATTATGGACTATAGTCTTCAAATTTGTGATAAAATTATTTACAATGCAAAAGGTTAATGAAAAAGTCTCTCTGTTTTAAATTGCACTCTATTACCTTTGAAAGGAAA
>VXBT01003103.1:0-17944 GCA_013400235.1 Oriolus oriolus
CAGAACACATTCTGTAAAGAAAGGCCCATTCAAGAGGAAGGCTCCTCAATGAGAGGTCTCGCTCGAGTCCCTCATTGGAGAATCTTTGATAGACGTGTTAATTTTTGCAAGGCCTATAATTGTATACACATCACATTGGGGGTGGCCATTTTCTTCGGTGGGGACTTTGGGGTGCATTTCGATGTGCATTTCAGTGCACCTGAGGATCCTTAAATAAATACCGAGGTAAAACCCTTTTCCCCTCTTAACTGTGTTCAGCTCTCTTAATTTTAAGACCAGGAAAATGAATCAAAACTGTTCTTATCTCAACCCACAGGTTTTATGTTTTTCCTTTTACCCCATCCTAGTGGAGCAGGTGGGTGGGTGAGTAGTGAGTGGGCAGCTACATGATACTTATTTAATGCCTGGGGTTAAATCACAGGAAGAATTCAAAAAATTACTTTTGATGTATTTTCCTGTGCTTTCCATTACTGCACATTTTTCTAGAACGTCAGTGGTAATCATGAACCTCCAAAGGGTGCTTGCATTGGTCCGAAAATAAGTGTTTAAAGCCTATGGAATGAATCCATGGACCACTGAGGGAGTCAAGCTTGATTAAACTGGATACTTTTCAAAAGCTTATATTACAAGCTACAAGGTATTACAAGGTATTTATCCAAAGTGTACAATGAAAGTTACACTAAGACATTTCAAATATTATTTTGGTGTATTACAAATTGCCATTAGAGTTCATGCAAAGCGTGTCAAGGAAACACTAACAAAAATATAAAAAAGCAAAAGTGAAAGGAATTATGCTAAACATGAATCTTTAGGATTTTGTCAGTAAGGTTTGGAATTAAAATTGTGCAGGTAAATTACTCTGTCAAATCCCTACAGTTTTGCCAGCCTTTTAAAGGGCATAAGTATCAAATTTTTTTTTTAGATCATTTGTCTATTTTCTGATTGCCAACTTCACCAGGTTGAACAGCTGCAAAACTCAGAGCCAAAAAATGTGTCCATTGGGAAACTGAGACTTGGAAAGGCCCTGGGGAAAGGTATTTGTGAGCAGCTTAACCAACTGCTTGTGTTGGCCTTTATTCAGTCCTTGCTGCTTCTTCTCTACCTCTTATGAGTAGAGGACTGGCACAAGTCAGAATTTAAAGTATTTGCATATCAGGAAGTTTACACTGGAACTTTGTTTTAGTATTTTCTGTGAAAATAGAATAGAAAATTATTCCTACAACTTGATTGCTGCCTATTATTTAGAAAAGCTTACCCACTAGCAGGTTAAAATAGGGATGTTAAAACTTCCTTAAAATAGGAGTTAAATCTCCTATTTTAAGTAATTCCATGCCAAGAGAGAATTTGGGTTTACCCCTTTCAAGGCATGTCAGTAGATATATTATAGTTTTCCAACACAAAGAGCTGCAAAATTCTGAATGGCATTAAAATTAACAAAATTAAATGAAAAAAAAAACTCACATGATTTTTTAAATGTATTTTCTGATTGAAATTATAATGAAATTTAACTGTTTAATTGTAAACACCAGGTAAACTAAGCATCAAATCCTACCTCCCTTACTACTTCCTCTATCCCGCAACAAAGAAAAATATTTTATAAAGGCAGGATTCCAGCAAAGCTACAAAATCCTGTTATTGTATCACTTTGACAAGGTCTGTTTTAAAAACTACCTGTGACAGTTTTCTGGGGTACATTGCTTTGCAGTAAGTAAACTCACAGGAAAAGACAGCAGCAATCACAGACACAATTTAAAAATATTTAGTAGGATTTTTTGACTGAATATAAATGCTCCTTTTAACCTTAGAACAGAGAAAAACAATAAGCAGATGAGCTTTCAGGGACACATGTTCTCACATACTTGAAAATTTGGCCTCAACTCTCAACTACATTAGCTGATGCAGTTATAAGAAGAAGCTTTGTCTTTATTTGCATAGGTTTTCTTTTAATGGTAAGATAGTTACAGCTATAACTGGTTTAATATTAAATACATTTCTTCTAGGCATTCTTACTGAAGTTGTTTCCCAGCTGCTCAATGGAAGCAAGGACTAAAAAGTTCGTGAAAGAAGATACTTAGTGTTGAAAGTGATGTGGTGGAAAAAATAGACAAGCAGGCAGGTGAAGTTTAGAGACTGGAATAACTGAAAAATTAAAATATAAGATCAAGTTTAAACGAGTAGAAGACTTTTTTTATCCAATTAATTATTTTAGAATGTAAATAAAATATATTTTATGTTTTAGAAGAGAGGAGAAAGAATCTAATTAGTATAATCCAACTAACAGACCAAGAATATACAATGCCTATTTTCAAGGGTTGAAATATACCAAAGTGTTTTCTCTAAGAAGACCAAGGTACAGTATGTTTGATTTTTTTAAAGATATGAATGATGGTCCACATAGAAGACTTTATTGTAGTAACAGTAAAAAAAGTTATACCTTAAAAAAAGTTTCACACCTTAAACGTGTGAAAAAATATTCAAAATATTTGAAAGAATGGATGAGCTGGAAGAAGAGAGAAAAGATGAAGAGGTGTTTTCAGCTAGAGTCTTGAGTATTGGAGAGAATAAGAGAAAGATTACTGGCAAAGATGAGGAATTTGGGGGCATCAGGGAAGGCAGTTAAACAGAAGTGGATGCTGCTGGACAAAATTGTCCAGTCTGATAAGTTTTGCTTTAGATTCATCATTAGCTCGAATAGTTCAGAGTCATAGAATTGTGTTCTGTATTTTGTGCCTTGTTCTATACAACACAGGATCACACAGACAGTTAATGTAGAGAATTTTCTACTTTTGAAGGGATTTGAGATTTTACTGGTTACCTTGAATGCTCTCATCTTTTCCAGTCATACATTAAGAGTGCTAGGTTTTTGCTTTTATGATAATGCTTACATTTATTAATGGTTGCAAGGAAATGCTTTGTTGCATGCGGTGATCAGAGAGATGGATGTCTGTTCTGTGGACTGTGCTGACCAAAGATATTATCAACTAGTTTTTCACTACTACAGGGGGTGTATGTGTCCCTGCATAAAATAAACCCATACTCAATATAAACCAGCAGCAGGAGGACTCATGAAAGCATAAATGAGCAACCTAAAAGGGAGGGAAATGGTAGATACAGCAGTATCCTTCAGTGATGCATCAGTCATCACCACATATATCTGAGAGCGGTGAAGATGTGGCAGACCCTGAAGAAACCTCTGTGTGAGAAGGAATCTGTTTAAAAGAAGATGCGAAATCTTTATGAAAAGATGTTTATGAGGTGAAATGCATAAAGGGAATTTGGAAACAAAAACTGAAGGAATTAAACTGACACTGTTATGAGAGGATTATGAAGAATAGCCATGGAGAAATTAAGAAAGGAGAAGATTAAATGGGTGCCCTAAGTGTGAGACCTCCTAATTAGGGTTTTTATTTTAAATGTGGATTACTAGGAGATTAAAAGTTGGAAGCTTCATTAGACTAAGGATCAAGAGTAAAGACCATAAACCAAAAACTGGTCAAGAGGAGAGTTGGAGTTGATAATTGTTTGTTTATCATAAACACTGCATCTGAATGCCCTCACTCATTGAAAGAAATGCACAAAAGAAACCTTTCAAGTGTCAGAACTGTAACAAACAGATTGAACTCTGATAAAGTGAATCAGAAAGAAGTAGATAATGGAATGAAGAGGATATTTGGCATAGGTATTCAAACGATACATCTTTGATACCAAAACTGAGAGCTTAAAATGAGACGAGAGTAAGTAGAGACACCTCAGTGTTACAGAAGAGTGGTCTTTTAATCACAATGTCATAGTTTCAGTTCATATTCTATTTCAAGCAGAGGAAATTTTGGGAACGTTTTTTCTTTTACTATTTGTTAACAAATGTGCTTCGTCTTGTAGTACTCCAATATAAAATGGATTTTACACATAAAGAAAAATATATGGGTTTTTTTCAGAAGCACAATTTAAAACCATGTGAGGCTGGTAAGTCATTTTACATTAGCAATCTACTTGTTTCAAAGTAGTACATTTCAAGTAGCTGTGGAGATACTGAGAATCTATTGCTTCTCTTCTACAACTGTTGCTAGGGACATAACAATTTCAGTGGCTTGTGTCAAACTTTTCCCATGCGGAAGAGAGAGTACAATTACAATATGATCGAACATTTCATAGTAGTGTCTCACTAACAATATGCCTAGCCAGTGCCTTTCAGTAGCAAGTATTATATGTTGTAAGAAAATAATGGCATTTCCAAGCAGCATACAACTGCTGTTTTCTAGTGACCATAGCGACCGTAGCCAAAGCTTGTCTTTGAGCTTAGCATTCAACATTGACCATTGCAGAATTCTGAAGTATCATAAGCTTTCAGAAAAAAAGGAAATGCTAGGTATTTGGGTAAGGAAGATGTGGAAGTTGTGGTCTAGCTTTTTATTTTAATGACCGCTGAATTAAAATCTTGGTATGTTTGATGGAGCTGGAAGGTAATTTGGATCTTCAATCCATTGCATGAATGTTCCACATAATCATTTAAATCTCTTTTTAGTCAAAAGTATAGATCATGATAGTGAGAAAAAAAGTGAGATTGGACTATTGCATAAGGAAAGAAGCCCCTAAATTTTAGAAATATTCAAAAAAGATTTTTTATTTAGAAATCAGAGGAGAGATTTCTCAGTGTTTTGATATGAATTGTTATATTATTATACTGCTATATGAATGCCAATCAGCTTTTGCAATTTACTATTTAACAACCAATTAATTTCTACCCTTGAGATCTTGGGTTTCTTCAAATGTACTGAATCCAAATGTACCTGAAAGGGTTCAGGAACACAATTTTGTAAAGTCAGCAGAAGGTACTCAAATGATAGAAAAAGGTCCAGCAGAGGTGAATGTGAGTGGAATAATCATTTACAGTGCTGAAACAAATATATGAAAAGGATCCGAAGAACACAGTGCTATACCATAAGGGAATAAATTCAACAATTTTAGAAAAGTGATACCCTGAGAAATGCTGATGGCCATCCTCAAACACAGGCAAAATTATTTTATTTTTATTTGCAAATGTATGTGTACTTCCACTTTCATTTTCTTCCCCCCTTCTTGCTTGAAAGTAACAATCTTTATTAAATACATTTTTGTAGACCACTTGAGTGGCCACCTGAGCAAATTTTTGCTGTTTCCTTCATGATCACCTGCACTATATATTATGTAGATACCATTTTGTGTCACAAAAAAAGCTAAACAATTGAAGACTGAAAAAAAGATATGGACTCTCTTGGATTCCCTGCCCATAGGATTTCTCCCCTCATACCGGCCACAGCTACCAGGAAATTAAGGAAGAATGTATTTTGATTGTGCACCCAAGAGAAAAATATCCTTTCTTTCTAGAAAAAAAGTTTGGTATTAGATCAGGCAGCTGAGTCAGCTCACCCAGTATCCACAGAAGCAGCAGATGTCACAGAAGTAAAACAGCAAGAATATGCAGACAAGAACAGGAGGAAAGGGACTATCCCACTGTGAAAGCATTTTGCCAGGATAGTGTAAAAAATATATCTTGCAGGACAAACTCGTTAAGAACAAATCCTGTCAAAGGAGAAGAAGGTAGAAAAAGTCATACAGAATAATATCTATAGACAGCTAGTTTGACACTGTAATTTAGGCTAAAATGTAGAGAAATATTTTGGTGTAACTGTAGCATTTAGTGGTACATTTAGGCATTTCTAGGTAGAAACAGAGCAGTGAGACTTTATGCTAAAACAACTTCTTCATATACCTGTGGGTAGATTAATATATTTTCTTTAAGTATAGTACAATTACCAGTCTCATTTATTACCTACCAAGATGTGAAACCACAAGGTGAGGTTAAAGCGTCATCAAGGGTATCTTCATCACTTCAATATCATTGCCTTAAAAAGCACTGACCAGGAGAAGTAGATGACCTCATTTCAAAATTATTACAGTACAGAGAACTCAGTTTCAACATTATAATTCATTTTCCTACAGAATATTTCAAATTTATGATCAGTTTCCTGACATATAATAGCTAATCGTTAAGGATAGCCACTTTAACATAATATGAATACACATTTCTCCATAGGTAATACAACAGTTCCTGCATTAGCATTATTGACTAAGGTGCATTTAACTTCTTCACTAATACTTAATGGAAGGTTAATGTATAAGTCAGAAGATTAAATGGCTTTTACTTAAAACAAGTATATTGATTAAAATAACTTAGTGTGGTTTTTAAAGATGATTATATAAAAGTAGTCACACTTTTTAATATTTTATTAAATATTATGACCAAAATGTGGGCTTCGCTGACCAAAATTACTGGAAGTTATTGTACTAATTGTGCCTTGAGCTAATTATTGCTCATAGTTAACAAATGAATATTTTATACGGAAAGGTAAAAAATCATTCCTGTTAAATTCATCACTCAAAGTTAGCTTCATTCCATCAGTCCAGGAATTTCCCTGCCCCTATGAGCAGTCCTTCATATCCCACCTCCTCTTTTTTATGCTTGGCGCTACTGAAGAACAGGGTAACCTTCCAAGTACAGATTACCTGCTCATTTTCAATAAAGTATGCTTCTATTTTCTTTACATGGGCTAATATTGCTCTTCAAATGTATGTGTTAAATTTTATACACTTGGCATCTCAAATTCCAACATGTAGCCACAAAGCTGGGGCTAGGCAAATTGTCTTGTGGAAGGTTTGGATTTAAATTTGAGATTCTGCATGTATGCAGCACTTAGGAACTGATCTCACTGTTGCATTAAATAAGATGCTTGGGGCCATTTTCCTGTTCATTCATTTTCGTTTCAACTCAGTTAAATGCTTGTGCTGAGACTTTTTCACATTATGCTATGCAGGGCTTCTCCAGGGGACTCTTGCTCCATATTTAACCGAGTCTTTTCAGTGCTGTGGAATTATTTTCGTTAAAGGAAAAATAGTAGTTTGAGATGAAAATATTGAAACACTTCTGCAAACATTGTGTATTAATAGCAGTGTATTAAGTTATCCAGTGTCAGTAGTGATTATTGTATGCTGCTGAAGTACAAGTCTTAGGCTAAAATAGATGAACCTTGTAAAGCATGTTTTGGTTATGCCAGGTTTTTGATTTGGAGCAGTTCTAATATTAGGTGGATGCTAAGGATAAGACTGGTTGTGTTTGACTGGTACTGCAATTCTGTTTGTTTGCTGAGAGGCACCACACTTGTGAGACATCTCTGTTTGCATCTTTTGGAAACACAGCTGATCTGTCATGGCTTTTGTTTGAACTAGATTTTCAAAGGGACCTTAGGTAACAGTAATAAGGGCATATGGTGTAAAAATCCACTAATAATTGTGTCCTTCAAACATCCCTTTGCTTACTGAGAAAAGAATGAAGATTGGCTGTAAATCTTCATGACTCTGGCAGAAAACAATTTTTATTTCTCTTCCCTTTAAATTTTCACACATGCTTCTTTAAGTGCAGTGCATGCTTACTAAAACTTAAGTGGAATAAATAATTTGTATAGCAGAAAATAGCTAAGATAAGATGGTTTCATGTTAGAAAAGGGATGGCCACAGACAAATAGTCCAAAAAATTTTGAGTGACCCTGGAAAGCAGTAAGCAAGAGGCTACTCACTGCACCTCCACAGGCAGGTATCAAATGCAACTAAGACAGTGTGTTCAAAGAAAGGAAATGTTTCTGATGAAATATAGTTGAGCTATAATGCAGCTTGCAACAGAAGGCTGCAAGTACTGTAAGTGTACATGGATTCGATAACTGATTGAATATATCCAAGGAAGTAAAATCCACTGTGGGATCTTAAATTCAAAACTCTGCTTCTGGATCAGAAAAACCCAAGCAGGAGGCCGGAAAAGCATTCTGGAGAAATATCTTTTTATTCAGTAAAGTCAGTCCAGAACTCGTATGAGTGAGCAGTTTTAAACAGAAGACTGAAAGGAGATAGTTAGGAGCAGCTAGTATCATATTTTTGTCTGCTTTCCAGAGAAAAATCTGGAAAAAAATTGTTTCAAAGTTGACTTTTTCCTTTCTGGTTTTGTTCCAGACACAAATGTATTTTTTATTTCTGTCCATTTTATCTAGAGAAAAAAACAATTTACTAACACCAAAACCCTTCACCATCACACTCCTTTGAGTCTGACGTTATTTCAGAGTCAGGCTGGACATCCAGGTGGAACATTGTGGCAGTCATTTTCAGTTTCTCCTTTAAAGTCCCTGTGAGCTTGAGCAGGTAGCATCTATACTACAGCAAGACATTCTGTGTTTAATTGTTATTACATTCTTAATCAATTAAATCTTGAACTAGCAAAAGACAATGTTACCATAGATGAAAAAAGTCTAAAGAATGTTGCCATAAAAAGGGCTGAAAGTACAAATAATGTCTGATTGAGTGATGGTGAACTGATTCAGTTTAAATTAAATTATAGTTGGTTTGCAATGAGAACTTGGGTTTCAAAAGGGCAAACCTTAATAAATTAAGGGAACTCATTACCAAAGTTGCTGACTACACTGACCTCTGAGATCTGAATGTGGAGGGGGTAAACATTTTAAAGAAATCTATCAAGTCAGTGGTACTGCCATAAGATTACAGGATAGGAAATGTCAAGAGCTGGTATAAAGGAGCAGAGGTGAAAGAGAAGGGTAAGAAGAGATTAGTCTGATCTCAGCAGTATGCTAGGCTTTAGCTTTTTAAGAGTTGAATAAAATAACTGAAATAGAATAGAATGCAACATAGGTTTGATTAAGGGAAGACTAATCTGATATCCTTTTCTGATAATGTTTTTATTTTTCTACAGAAGGAAATGCAACCTGATTTGCTAAAGTATTTGATATGGGGCCACATAGGAAATTACTACTTAATCTAGAGAGTGCAGGGATTAAGAAAATCATTGTAAGGTGGACGAAGAACTGAAAAGGACAAAAAAGCTTACTGACAAGGAACTATTGGGTTCTATGAAGGCTGTTTGGGGAGTTCCAGTATCCTGGGACTGATCTGTCTATTTCTGTTAATGACATTTAAAAAGAAAAAAAATCTAGAAAGGAGCACAAGTAAAACTTGCAGATGAGCAAAACTGAGTTATCAAAGCAAAAGGCATGTGTAGATAACAACTGGCCATAACTGACTGATCTTGAGGGACTAAAATATTGGAAAATGTAAATCAGTTGGTTTTGGGATGAATAACAAGCTCTACTACATGGAAAGGTAGAATCAGCTGAAAAGGAGTGTCGAAGACCTGGAGATTTTGATTTTTCTTAGACTATAAGAATGACTGGAAGGAGTTAGACTGCTACCCAAAGAGATTAAATTAGTATATTTTTGCTTCTTTTCAGCAAGTAGCAATTTACTATTCAGAGGAAATGATAGTTTCTTTCAAACAGACCCAATAGTGTTTACAAGCCGAATGAAGGCTCAAGAAAATATCTGAAACCTTAATTAAAAAGTATAAACTACAAAAAAAGAGCAAAGCGATTTATAATAGGGCTTAAAAAAACTGTGAAGAAACAATATCTGTTATGATAGGCAGCTGGACTCAGTGACCCAGAAAGCCATTCCAGTCCAGTGCTGACACACTAGAAGGAAGAACTTAAGCAGTCTGGGAGAGTAAAATGTCTGTATAAACACAGATAAAAACTAAAATAACTTTTATTATATGGTCCTGTAGGTCAAAAAACCCCACAGCAATGTCCTGGTTCCTATTTTATTTTTTAGAATTAAGCCAACACTGGCCAGGCTAATAAAATAACTATTGAGCAAACATTTTAAAGAAAGATTAAGGTTCTGTGTTTCCTTTAAATAAGAATGTGAATATGCTTTTAAAAAACATATTTTTTTAATTGTTGAAGGGCAGAAGAGTAAGTGATGTGAATCAGTAGAACCAACCTGTTTGAAAGCGCTGTTGCAACCCCTGGGATTAGAAACAGGTTGAATTGCCTGGATCCAATACAGGGTGCCTGTCACAACCAGGAAGGAGCAAATCAAGACAGGAATTTGGTGCTCCAGTGAACTGATCTTCCTCCATCTGCTCCAAACATAACTTTCTTCTAAGCTAAAGTAAATGTGAGAAAGAAATGGAGAGAGGGTTTTTTTCTGTTTATTTTGTTTTGTCAAGGTCAGTGCTTTCCTATGACAAAGTAAAGACATGGGCCCAACACTGACTGGCACAGGCTGCCTGAGAAAAAACTGCAGCTGCCCTTGTGCTTTGGTGCACCCCAGAGCATGAGGACATGCGTGGTGCTGCAGAGCCACGCTGCACACTGCCTGTCCCGACTTGTGTGTGACCAGACAGCATCCGTGAGAGCAGGCAGATCACTGGGGCTGCCAGGCTGACTGAGCTGCCCTGAATCCCTCTGGAACTACTTGAGAATGACCTGAGCTGCTGAACTGTCTTTGACTGTAGTTATAACAGTTATAAACAATAATTATTAATAACTTTCATAATGACAACATTGTCACTTGAAATATTCCTAAAGTATTCAATCTCCTTCATCTTACAATAGATTTTAACTAAATACTAAATTCTAAAAATCTGTAGAAATATTTTTTTTATTCAGAGATTCAGGCTTGAATCTGACTAATACTAATTTACAGATAAGCAAACTGTTCAACATAAAATAAATCTTTTGAAAATTGAATGTTTCATAAGGTCAGCTGCTGTAATTTCAGAATATTCAATGATTTTACTCTCCAATTCTTTGGGGTGCAAAACATATGTTTTAGAATAAAACCTGCATCTCACCTGAAGGGAGATCTTTAGCACTTCTATATGTGTATAGGAAGCAGTTATTGCTTTGTGCTGCTGTCTTCAAAGAATTTGCCTCGATTTTAAAGGACTTAGAGCAAAGTGTGTTCACCAGAGCCTAAGCTGGTATCTGGGTAAATTAGTATAATAGTTTGTACACCTAAGAATCAGTCTCTAATTATTATAATAAATACATCTAAAATTATTTGGAGTTTTACACCAAATATATTTTATAAATTTAAAAGGATGAATGTTATGAGTTTAAACACTTTAAATTTCATAAAATTAAATTAAAGTCATTAGGAAAGCCCTTTTCCAGTATCAGAAGCTCCATAATGTTTCTAAAACTGGATTTGAAAGGAAACTTCACTTTTTGTGCTGAAATGTCTGTTATTTTTAAAGAACCCACTATCTCCTCAAAGAAAATATAGCAGTGAAGATCAAATTCTTCCTTACTTCAGTGCATGCAGATAATGACCTACTTTCCCTTTAAACAGGTAATGTCTGAGGTCATTACCTATTTACGTAGTGACCTCTTCCAGTATTTACATCTGGAAGCAAATTTGGAGAGAAGACAGTGCTGCTCACTGCATTTAAAGTAAAGGACCACTGTTTGCTGAGCCTTCCTGAAAGTCCAGCAAGAAGATTTCCAAGATCATATGGCTTTGGAAATCTGACAGCAGTTCAGTTCACCGGACAACGTAAACTCAGCTTTTTTTCTCATTTGTGAGCAGACACAACCATCATTAACCCAGCATAAGAATCCACATTCCTCCTTGAGGAGAGAGGCAGCTGTCCTAAAGTTAGTACAGAGCAGAGATGCTGTGTGCATGGAGACAGTGCATGTGGTGTCCAGTAAGAGGAATACAGACAACTGTTTCACATCTCTGTGCCTGGCCATGACAATGAAAATAAAAATATCATATGTTGATATACCTGCTATTCAGTTTATGAGAAGAAAATAGCAGTTAAACTTGTAATTTCATAAAAGTCAGTACAGAAAGGGAGGTGGTTTTATATCAGAAAAGTACCTACCATAGGTAGTCCCTAAAACACATTCCTCTTACTAGCTCAGGTACCTAAATTAGGGATGCAGGCATGCACTTTCATTTCCCTGGTATAGTTAACATCTGACCTTCACCATCATTGCTATAGCTTGCTAATATATTTATTTACTCACATAGTGGTGATTTACAATTAATTCCTCAGCCTAGGTAGAAGGGTAAGAGAGAAGGGTACGAAGGGTGGAGTAGGAGAGAACAACTGAAACCCTTCACCTCTTCCTGATGCAGCTGCAAAGCAGCAGGAAAAGGGTTATGAAAAAAAAAGTGAAAAAAAGAGCAAGAAGGAAAAAAAAAAAAAGAAGAGTCGAACTGTAAGTACACTTGTCCAAGAGGAGAGACTTAATTTCCATTAGGATTATTTAATTATCTAAAAGACTGAAAGATGTAAGGGTGGAGAGCGGAAAAAGTCCAATGCTTCATTTGCATGTTTGGTGCTGCTGTCAACCCTAAATCACTTTCTGCAAAGGTTTTGTTTTGTTCTGGCAAGCAATAGGACTGCTGAGGTGGCAGGAATAAGGCTGAGAATCTTCCTGTAAAGATGGGAGTTAACCCTGAACTAAACACCCTCTGGACCCTTTCTGTCATACCAGCAGAAACAAACACATCTTAAATATAAACGGTTTTAATTGCACTCTGAGCATATTGACCGGGTTGGGTTAATCAGGACACATACTGCTTTCTATTTTTAGTTCTAGTTAATTTAAACAAGAAATAGATGTGCAAACTGTCATCATTTTGTGTATGCCTGAAACAGAATTGAAAACATTGCAAGAAACCCTGAAAAGGGGTTGTAATGTTTATCAGGTAGGTTTTAACTAGTTTCTAAGGGGTATGGATGAACTGCAATTTTTTTCCTATATTAGAAGGCAGAAAGGAGACAACTTTCCCATTTTCTGATTTTAGACACATCTTTTAATTCCAAGTGTGAGGGATTGACCCTGTCTGGATGCCAGCTGCACACCAAAGCTCCTCTATCACTCCGCTCCTCAGATGGACAGAGGAGAGAGGTGGTTATGAAAGGTTCATGTGTTGAGATAAGGACATGCAGAGATCCCTCACCAGTTACTGTCATGGGAAAAACAGCTGTGGCTTGGGAAAATTAACTGAATATACTGCCAATTAAATTGGAGTAGGATAGTGAGAAATAAAAACTAAATATTAAAACACCTTCCTCCCACCCCTCCCTTATTCATGGATTCAATTTTGTTCATAATTTTCTCCCTCACAGTGTGCAGGGGACAGGGAATGGGAATTATGATCATCTCACATTGTCTCTGCTGCTCCTTCCTTCCCAGGGGAGTGCTCCTTCTCCTGCTCCAGCATGGAGTCCCTACCACAGGAGGCAGTCCTCCATGAGCTTCTCAAATGTGAGTCCTTCCCGTGGGCTACCATTCTTCATCCCAGCATGGGTCACTCACAGGGTCACATGTCTGTCCAGCAAATCTGCTCCAGTGTGGGCTCCACTCTCCATGGGTCCAGAGGTCCTGCCAGGCACCTGCTCCAGTGTGAGCTGTCCATAGTGTCACTCCTCCTTCAACAATGTCCACCTGCTCTACCATGGGTCTCCTCTGCGGGCTGCAGGTGGATCTCTGCTCCACTGTGACCTCCACGGGCTGCAGGGGCACAGCTGCCTCACCATGGTCTTGCAGGGGAAGCTCTGCTCCAGCAGCTGGAACACCTCCTGTCCCTCCTTCACTGGTTGTGGTGTCAGTGGGGCCACTTCTCCCACATATTCTCACTCCTTTATCCTGGCTGCACTTGTACAGCAGGCTTTTTTTTCTCCCTGAGGCACTGCCACCACCTCTGATGGGCTCAGCCTTGGGCAGCAGCAAGTCCGTCTCAGAACTGGCTGGCACTGTCCCTGGCCAACATGGAGACAACTCCTAGCACCTTCTCCCAGAAGCTCTCCCAGGGCCTCCTTGCTACCAAGCCCTTGTTATGCAAATGCAATACACCCAGATAAGTGAATCTACTCAATCAATCTCTATAAAAGATGTTTTTGTGAGAAGATACACCTGTTGCAGCTAGTTTTCTGCAGGAAAGAAATATGAAGTTGTTAAGAAAACTAGAAAACAATGCTTAATTAGTAAGATATTGTTTACATAAACTCCCAGTAAACATCTGAGTAAAAAAAATTAGTTTTTATCCATTTCAGAATTAGTGGTACTAAGATATAAAGATACCAGTAAAATAAGTAGCAAAAGACTTAAAATGCAAGAAAATTAAGTTCAGTTTGCAATTTTGAAAATTTCAGGAAAAATAAAGGTCTACAGATTTTAAACACTTAATTTTTGTTAAAACCCCTTGTACTGACAATTGAAACACAACCATAATCACTGTATTGCTGATTATCTTAAGTCTAATGACCAAGAGAAATTTTAAATTTCACCTTCCTATCAGGTAAGCCCTGTTGCACTAAGATGGTGAGTCCTATGTACTTAGTATTGAGCACAAAGGGAGCCTGATCATGCTTGAATGACAGTGTTACATTGACTTGAATAGGAGCAAGATTGCTCCATCAATCTAGATTTTCTTTCTTCTCCTTCTTCTTTTGTTTCAGATTGGTAACTCTGGCTTGAGCTGTCAGTCAAAAAATCTTACTAGATGAGATTCAATGCCACATTCATATTTCCAATGACATTATGGATTTATATTATATGTATATTTATGTTTCACTTACAGTCTAACAGCAACAGACTTTTAGAACACGACTGCTGAACAAACCTGATTGCTTCCTTGTATTAGGAGTCCAACTTTGGCTTACGTTTTTTACATAGAGAATGAATGTTTTCTAAATGTATGTAAGTCCAGCTTTTATCCTTACTTTATTCTGTAAAAGACTTACCAAGATTTTGATTATATATGGAAAACCTGGGGGAAAATTACCTGTTATTTTGAATTGCTGCATTAATTTTTCTTGACTTTGATAATTAACTCTAATCAGCTACCTGCCCCTGGAAAGTACATGATTTTTAGGCGCTTTTCATGATTTCTTCAGGCAAGAAAAATAAGAACTTACTTTGCCCAGAAGCTCAACTCTGAAGGCTTTAATTGAACAATCTCAGTGAGATATCTTTATTTTGGATTCCATTCAGCTTAATCCTGACTTAAAAAGCATCTACATATGGTTGATCTTGGACTGCCTAAAATTATGTAAAAACCTTCAAGCTGTGAAAGATGCATTGCATTTCTTAAACATTGCATCTTGAAAACGTCATTGTACTTTAAAATTTTTTTTGTCAATCTAATATTTTTCTTCTATCTGAACTGTGCTCGCAGCAAGGTGAACAAATTTCTATAGAACCAGTAACAACAAAACCCAGTTAGCATGTTTTCTGTGCTAACAGGTTTTCTGTTAAATCAGATATTATTAAGTCAGGCTGAGTCAAGGTATAGTTCTCCATTTATTCCCCTCAAAAGGTTTTGCATAGGAGGCAATCCACCAGTTTTTAGTCTAACTGGTATATACCTTTATTTAAGACTCTCCAGGCAATAAAACGTATCTATAGTTAAGTACTAAATAATTATTTAAATTATTGACTCTTGCAATATTCCAATAGTCTGAAAATCCAACCCTACCAAGCTAAGGGATGTCCTTGTGAGTTATCAGACTAAACACAGGGCTGAAGATGTGATTTTTTGCAGCCTTAGTATCCCAAGTGTTATATATAACAGTTAACTTGTCTATTAAGTCTAACAGTTTTTTCTGACTTTAAAATCTATGGTTGTGAAAACTGCTTTTCACAAACTGCCTTTGGTTTACTGAAGTAATATAGAAGTGTGTAAAATGGTATTTCACATGGTATTTGTTGCACAACATACAGGATGTTTACCGTGTTTTTTAAAATATGCATTGGATGCATTTGATATTTTCAGTCTTGGCTTTTAAATACGATGGTCTTCTAATCTGTCCCCTTAAGCAGTATCAGTATGTCCAAAACCTTACAGGAAATGTAATTTTAGCTGTGAATTCATTGACATCTCTCACCTTTCTTTTGTTCACTTTAGTCTTCTGATTCCTCTGTGCTCTCATTTTCAAATTCTCACTGTGGCATTTTCTGTGATCACTGACTCTTTCTCACCATCCTTCTCCTTTTATTCTCATTTTTCTTCTCATTCAGTCTTTCAGAACTGTCATATTATATTCTAAATTACAATTTATAATTATAATTTTTAAAAGCTTCTAACCATACTTCCTTCTTGTCTTTTTTTCCCCTTTTAATATTCTCCAGCTCCTAGAATTACTTCTCAATATATTTGTTTTTTCAGTTTTTACCATTAGCTAGAATAGATAGTTCTTTCTTTTCTTTCCAGCATGTTGCTTTGTTCTCACTCAAGATAATCAGGAATTTACATATTTCTTTTTGTATCTAATTAAGACATTTATTTATTTTATTTATATATTGTTTTCATTGTGTTGGGCAATAATTTGAATGAAATTAACCATGTCCACCTAAAATTCATTATGATAGTGAGTATAAAGGTGTATCTTAGGTGATTTAGTTCTTTGCACTCTAAAGCTTTGCAAAAGATGGTGTATTTTTATATATTATAGTACGTTTCTTATAAATTTCATGTTTTGTTATGATCCTTTGAATATTCTGGTTTTTCTCTCTTATATGCCAGGGACTATGTGCTTTTACTTGCTCTTCACAGCTGCACTCTTTTCTGAAATTCAGAAAGAAGGCTGAAAAGATTTGAATGTAATTCCAATCTATGTTAAAATCAAACTGCAATTATTAAAACTTTATTGTGAGAAATAGGAAACAGGAAGATCTAGGTTCTGTAGAAAGCAGAGGAAGTCAGGTCGGCACTTCTTGGAATAATGTATTCACTTAGATTAGATTATAAAATTAGATTATTATAGCATTGTATACTAATGCTATAATACTCTCCCATACTCTCCCTTTCTCCATGCAGTTGTGCACTGAGGAAATTTTTAGCTACTGATAGTATTGTTACCACTCAGTGTCTCTAGATATTAATTCATCAAGTGTAACAATTCCTAAAGATTCTCCTTCAAATTTTTGAAGAAATGGCTCTCTCATGTGCTGCAGTTACTCCATTGTCTTATGCCTATGCTTTAAAAAAACACCCTGAATTTCAGCAGGATGATACAGCAAGGAGCAACCTAAGAGATCACTGAGCGCCACACTCCAGTATCTCTGCTGCATCCCCACAAATATACACACCATGAAGGTGTGTTGGTTTTGTAACTGACTCATGTTATACTGCCCAGCTACATCTCTATCAACAAATAAAGCAGATCCATTCTTCAGCCTCAGTCTGAATGGTATGGCAGAGATCACATCCACATATGGAAAATTCCCTTCAATTTGTTCATGTAGTAATAGATGTTACAAAACACTGAAAAGTAGGGAGACTAAGAAAACAAGTTGCAATGCAACTGAATTGCACAGAGGTAGAATGCCCAAAGATTTTCCAGGAAGGAACAGTGATGAGAGCATTCTGGAAATAAACATATGAAGGGAAGCAGAAACTGCAAACACCCGCTACTGCGACTGCCTCCTGCCTTTTGCTGTGACAATTTGTAATGTGGGTACAAACTGGCTATGTGGTTTACAATTTCCATCCCAGAGGTTGGGACTTCAGAGTGTATGTTGTTAAGAAAGGAAAGCCTTGGATTAGAGCTATTCGGGAGTACCAACTTTTCCCAAAAGCACAGTTCTCTCACAGGACTGAGAAGAAATTGGCAAGAAAGACACAAGACTGTTCTGGCTCTGTGTAATTAATAGATCATTCTTGCTGTGCCACAATTTACCAGGAGGAGCTTAGGCACAAGTCGGTAGCAATATCCATTCCCTTATGTTCCACTGCTCACTCAGTATAAATCTCTGTATTTGTAGACAGTAAATTAATCTAATTATAATTCTAAGAAAATATTATGAAAAATAAATTTATTATTTATTAGTTATTAGTTATTAGTTATTAGTTATTAGTTATTAGTTATTAGTTATTAGTTATTAGTTATTAGTTATTAGTTATTATTACAGCTGTTCCTGTTTTATCCTTAAAAGGAGATCCAAGATTTATTAATCCCAGCAATTTTGGTTAACACCCCTCTGAAGGATAATCCAGACGGAAATGAGTGCCTCTCCCCATGAGTCACCAAAAGCAAAGATTTTTG